>JBBPMC010000377.1:0-24461 GCA_038090115.1 Strobilomyces echinocephalus | reverse complement strand
CTTCTTTCCCGGATTGGAAACGGAGAGCTCGAGGAGCGTCTTTATGGCGAGACGACGGCTCTCGGACTTTCCACTGCCAGTTTCACCACTGGAAAAAAGTCCGACGTTCGGGAAAAAAAGGCTGGGAACTGGAAAAAAGGGCATACCTCATGACGATGGACTGGTCCTGGGCCGTACGCCTCATGTGATAGTAGGCGTTGTTTGCGAGCTGGAAGACATGAGGGGGTAGGGGGGCTTTTTTCTCCGCCGTGTCTCGATAGTCTGCGGCGTATTTTTGAAGGACGGAGTCGGCGTTGGAGGCGACGTATTTGTGGGGATTGACGGAGACGAGGGCGGAGGAGCCGACGGAGGAGTAGATGGTGTCGGCCATGAAGCGTTCACGAAGACAGGTGACGATGACATCGTCAGAGATGGAGGTCAGACTGGCGAGGTCGGTGACGGCCTCGAGGCGCGGCTGCAGGCTCAGCCTGGAGGACTGCCTATTCATGTCGTCGAGGACGGCAACGACGTGGGACTGGGAAAAGGAGAGGTGGAACGAGGCGGACGGCGACAAGCCTGGAAAAAATGACACTCCGCGGCTAACTTTGACCATCAACACGACCGTTCCCACGCTGAACTCGCATTAGCCGGCGACACCATCGCCGTTAACGGCGAGCTCACTGCGAAAAATAGCAGGCCGAGACTACTCGAACATCCAGCTGTGAGCTGCATGAAATACAGTCTAAAAAAGTCGTGGAAATAAGCAACAAAAAGTCGGGGCCTCACTGGGAATCGAACCCAGGTCACTTGCAGTTGCGAATCGCCCAAAGCAAGTATCGTACCTCTGGACCATAAGGCCGACGTTTAAATCACTCGAGTCCCTGACCATAGCCACCCTTGCGGCTGACATCCAGGCTGATTCGCCGTTGTCCGTCTTGCTCGACCACGCTGCCCCTTTGCTGTCGACATGCTTTCCGACTTTGATTTCAGCCCCCTCTCGTTCGACATACCCCTCCTTCCACCACCGCGAGAAGACCCTCCAACACCGCTCGACTTTGACGGCGTCCTCGACATCGCCCGCGAGTTCGAGTTCGCCCACACGATCACCCACCTCTGGCCCTACGATGAAGAACCCGGCACGTGCACCGAATTGGACGACATGTTCGCTGCGATTGCCCCCGCTGAGAACGCTGAAAGCTGCCCTACGTCGATCACGGTCAACTCCATAGAGACCGACGCACACCGATCTGCATCGCTCGACCCTGCATCCGTCCGTGTTTTTGCAGATCCCCCACTTCTTCACAGCGACGACGATCAAGACCGATCCGGGACGAGCTGTTCGGTCACCTCCGCTCTCCAAGGATGGTCCCCTCCGAATGGATCCCAATTCATTGAACTCGACGACGCTTTCCTTTCGCCGCGCTCAACGATGTTCCTCGCCGCTTCCCCTGCGCCCCATGTCGGCGGTATAGACCATCCATTCGCAGCGAATTCCGTAGTCGACGACATCGACTTCAAGAGCGTACCCACTCCGATGCAGCCCACCGTTCTTGAACAAGTCCGCACTTGCTTCGCCACGCAGACCAACCTAAATGTGCCTAGCCGAACGGGTCCAACTTCACACAGAACAAAGCCTCGTCCGTCGTCTACGCTACAGCCGAGTCGGACCACGACCGTGAACTACGCCAGAGCACCTAGAGGCGGGGTTCCACCACACATTGCTCGTTCGGTGACAAAAGCGAACATCCTCCGCGCCGAGAAAGAGCGCAAGGTGATACAAGACACTTTTTCCAGCATCTCCGCGAACGAGGCGAAGAAACCGAGCGTGCTTCGCAGAACCGTCAAGGTGGAGAGAGAAACGAGCAAGCTGGCGAACGGGCGCGACAGCGGTAAGAAGTCGTTTGAGGGAGACGGGAAGGAACGAAGGTCGGCGAAGAGGGTCAGAGTATGAGGATGTGAACCCTGCTTTCTAGTTTTCAGCTTCGTGTTTTCAGATATTCGTGTGCATATCTTCGTTCTTCATGATCACCTCATCGTTCCCCATCATTTACAGGCTTACAGGCACAACTGTGCCTCAGTGAATCATCACGTCCGATGCTATGAGAACTCCACTACTGGAACTGCTCGTGTTCGTGCACGGAAACAGTCATCACAAGGATCACTTGGAATTGCCCACCAAACGGCTCTTCGACGACCAACAGGCATCCCCAGAGTGGAACGGTTCGGTTCCAAGACACGTGGCCGCTGGGCCTGCCGAACCACGGTGATTCCGCCGTTCTCAACGAAGACTGTCTTTGGTTGCACGACGATATATGTGAGGCGCGCCCTTCTCCATGGTCCCGAGCATCGATTTCTTGGCGTGTCGAATGGACCTAATTTCATGCCTAGAGACATCTGGCCCAGGTCTATGGCCAACCGTACCTGGTGCCTTTGCTGGTAATCGAATAGGAGCGATACGAGACGACAAATGCAAGGGTGTCGTTGCAGTATTCGCAGGGCTGGGAGCGACACAGAAAGCAGACGTATGTCTTGATATTCGTTATCTCCGAGACCGTACGTGATATTGGCCCAGATTCTCTGCGCACTGGCCACGAAGTGTTGGGTTCCGTTCTGAAGATACCAGCTCTGAGGTGCATTCCGTGCATTAGGAAAGTGACTAGCGTCATGGGACGATTGTATCCTAATCACAATGCCTGTGAGTTTCGCTTGGCTGTCCGTAACTTTTATATTTGGCGGGACTTCACGAGTATGGGCTTTGGCCACCGCCTACTGCGGAACATCCAGATCTCAGGGTGACGCCCAAGTGCCCAAAGAAGTAAGAAGCGGTGCATGGGCTTCATGTCGACGAGACTATTGAAGATCGAATCCTTCAGCTTCAACGTGCCTATACTGTACTCATCAGGCATCATCAGGGACATTTTGAAACAAACCGATCCGAGTCCTGGAACTCAGGTTTCTGGTCATTCTTAAGAGTTCCATTTCGGGGAACGGCGAGAGTAATGCCCGCATTTCCAGCTCTTGTCTCAGCCGCAGTCGACCCCGCGTTATCTCCCCGACACTGGACGCACGTTCACCCCATCCTACGCCTGAGGGGCTAGGCCAGTCTAACCCCTGGCGGGCCTTTTCAGAGTCCTTCGTCGCCATTTCGTTCCCGAAGTGAGCCCGAGCTTTGCAGGCCTCGTGTTTCTCTAGACATGTTCCATGATCAACGACGTTCGGAAGCCACGTCGCGAGGCGACGGGGACAGCGCGGTTTTCCGCGAACTATCTCGATGTCCATAATGTCAGGTTTGTAGCCATATCAAACTTTACCACCTGGCGTAACGCTCGTGACGAGAGTCGACTCTGAGCTCGATCCCTCCGAAAAAATGGCGAAGTCTCCCCCAGCGGACCCCTCCTCGCTGCGCTTCTTAGAAAGGGCAGTCAAACGCCGTTATTACAGTAGCTTGCGCCAGCAGACATTATTCTATAAGTACCCAAATATAGCACCCATGTGAGAGCCTTCCTGGAGCAGGGTCCGATTGTATGCTATAGCGTACCCCATCATGATGTTTAACACAGAGAATCCCAGTACCTAATTATTATATCAGTTCAGCATCGCAGAGCCTCGGCCACTAATCTAGGGTAGTCATCAAGAAATTCGCGGGGGACTTGGCAGATCCCTGATCACTATGTCGCGGAGGCACTAATCCATGAATGGACCGCGGTGCGGGATCTTACGTCCTCATAGATTTTGATCCAAGATGCATATGGTCGACGTGTTCCTTTGTAACAGCTGACAATCCTGATAGGCCTCGGCCTCGCCCTCCAATACATATTTAAAGTGGGTGGTCGTCACCGTTTTCGCCTACGGCAGAAGTCTTACTACTTCCCCAGTCAGCTTTACCCACCGAACAATGGACGAACTCATTGGCCAGAATTTCCTTATCACACTTATTGCGCCGCCTGCCGCCCCGATCGGCGCTGACAAGCCTCCTATGAGACCTGGTGCTACGGCACCCGTCATCATCGATGGCGAGATGAGACTTGTAAGTCCGCTCGTTCTTTTTTTTTTTTGCTGCTGTGCAGTGTGGACCTGCAGAGAAGGATACCTCGTTTTGGAAGAGGGTTGGTACAGTACATACGACGGCAACGAAGTGGTTGTGCGTGCTGGCGTCATCGAGGGCACCAAGTGGGTGTTCATCAGGGACGAGAGGGGAGCATATCTGTTAGCCACTCTTTTCCGAGTCAGCTTTGCGTTGCATCACTAATCCTTATATGCTAGGATCAAATCCCCCGATGAAGACACGTTCTGGACGGCTAGTGTGGACGCACCCAAGCAGAATGTCAGCACATCTCTCTCGATGAAGAAAGGTCTATGCTCACACTAATGGTACGACAGGTCATTCTCGCCCCCAAGGGTAGTGTGAACCCCGAGTACCAGATGTGGAACTTCATTCCCCAGAACTAGGGTCCCTCACGATTTAGATCGATGGGAAGCATTTCATTTGTACAGCAGTTTGAGATCATGCGCAGTTGTCTTGAATGTCAGAATCGCGGAAGAAGCCGTGACACGCAGCCACAGAGACTCGGACTGTGCTTGGACCTCTTTTGTCACCATCTCTGCCGTGACAGCACTGACAGGGCCTGGGCCGCCAATATGTGGAACTTGCGCCGCTCTGACGTCCAGAATTGTCCGCGCTGAGGAGTTGATCAGACACGGGTACCTTGCGTTCCCAACTTCATCCAGTTCACGGCGGTGGGCCCATCCGAATGGACCGTCGGACAGTTGCCACCACTTGCCAGTGCCAGAACTTAAATTTCCGTCGAGATCGTGAGTACCACGGCACGTTACTGTATGCATAAACCCCAAGTTGTATCACTTCACTGAGCTTTAGGCACTCACGCCAGTATCAAGCCAAGTTACGTTCAAGTTGCTTTCAAGTTGTTGCTTTCGCAGGGTCGAGACAGCACGCCATGGCAGTGGCGCCACCGTGGAGGTACTACTCGATTAGGGGCTGCACATCGTGTGAAGTTCCGAGTCAACGACGCCGGAAGGAGAGATGCAAAACTAGGAGCTTCTCTTTCGACGGGGCACCGCCCGCATTGACGCGATCCGCACGTGGTTGCCCTGCAATATCACTTCAGGAGTCCTGCTACCCAGCTGACGGGCATAACTTTATACCATCCTACTCAGGCGAAGAGGAGCTTGGCGAGTCCTCCACTTTGAACGCATTTTATCTTGGCTGCGCAAAACGTGGACGTAGCCCTCAGACTTGGACAAACACTTTTCCCATGCGGGGACCCTGGACCGCTTCCCCCGTAGGCGCAATGATCGATCATTCAAGGTAAGTTGAACGTGCGTTGATCTTGTCAGGGGTTCCGTCGTATGCAGCTAATTAAACCCTGCCGGCTTGGCCCTCAGTGAGTGAGAATTGCGACATCTGACAGATTCCTGCCTTTCTATCGAGACCGCCCCGCATTACATCCACAAAGCTGGTCACGGGTTGCGGCCAAACTAGTCCTTGAGACATATCGAGGACATTCACCGTTCCCTGGATCAACCCGAAGCGCCTCGTTTGGTATTCAGACACAGGAATACAACTCAGACTGACGCCGCCTGTCACTGCATGAGTACCCCCGAACTTTATGTGTCGGTGCCTATGAACCTGGGACCAATGGAAACTACTCTGGTCGCCGCGCAAGAGTACGCACTTATTGGTCTAGCTTGTGCCATTGCGGAAACGAATATATAAGACTCGCTTTCGTCTGCACTACTGGAACCCATAAACACACATCTCAGTCCAGTATATTCTCCTGACTTCGAAGAAATGAGTCGTGGTCTCCAACCTGGAACGTATTCCCTTAGACTAGCCGCATCTCCTAGCCCACTGGTCGGCGTGCAGTTGCGCGGCGTGCCTGAGCAACCCGTTGTCACCGCGGCTCCATTTAGAGTTGTGCGTCAATTACTCCCCATGTGACACTAACGAAGTTTCTTTCTCTTTGCTGCATGGTGTGGCGGGTGCTGATTGATTCGTCCCTTTCTTGTAGTGGGACGTCAGGAAGGAAGGGGATCAGTATGTCCTGGCTCTACGGGACGTCGAAGGCGAGTTGTTCACCCGGCCAGAGGGCGACGATGTGGTCGCGGTGAGAGGAGCTCCATCTCTCTGGGTTGTCGATGGACCCGAGGGCGGACCCTACACGTTAGTGCCAATCCCCCATGTATAATCCTGATCGCTGACATCTACACTAAAATATGCTAGAATCCAGGAAATCACTGGCCGTATTCCTCCCTTGGCTTGGACCGTCGAGACACCTGCACAACCTGACTCTGCTGTACAGACATACTATCAACGAAACTTGACCGATGCTCATATGATTGCTCTACAGGTTGTTCTTAGGGCCCTTCAGCTCGGCCCCCAAGGTACTCCGGAAAATCAGAAGTGGTACTTCGTCGGACCTCAGTAAAGGCCCACAAGTGACTTGCTGCCATTAAACCATCGTCATTGTAAGTTAGTGGGAGGCGTTTGAGATGAGCTCCAAGTAGTAGGCACAGTCAGTTATCGTGTATTGCATTGAATCGAAATGTGCCATATAAGCGCCGCGGGCGATCGAGATCTGCGATGTAAGATATGCAATTCGAAGCCTCTGCATCCCTCATTCATGAAGGTGTCCTAAGTACACCGTCAAGCGGATATGCGGAAATCAGACGTAGATTTCGTTTGACATCGTAGGAGACGGGTTGTTACGGAGGGTTGATAACAAGCAAGATGATTGACAAGCTGGCCAAACTCGTGGTCGACAAGCTCGCTAATATCGAATCTCTTGGGTTGTCTGGATGTGAAGGCCACGACGATCGGCGATCCTCCGTGTGGGACACTGGTTGCTTTTCAGTGGTAGCCATGAGCGTAGCAACCCGCGTTCAGATCATCTAAAATTGAACGTTTCAACTCTCGATATGCGTCGAGCTATGGTAATTTCCTGATGCCGTTTCTCACTGTCTCGCTTGGGGACCAGCGAAAATCGGGCGCATTGGGTTTCGTGGGGTGATGCGGGAACATCTTGGTCAACATTGCTGCAAGTCTTCTGTCTTCGCCGGATTTTTTTTTCGTTGAATGCGGATGTGAGATCTGGTGTCATGGCGTGCTGTCTCGACAGTATGAAAGCCAAGCAGCTTCACATAGAAGGTTCGTCAGCGCCGATCGAGGGACTCGGCAGCACAGCAAGTGTGATAAGGAAATTGTGACCAACGACTTCGTCCATTGCTTTGTAGGAGAAACAGACTGGGGAAGTAGAGAAGAGCCTGAGACTTCTACCGTACCTACTGTCAGGGAGCAAGACCGGGTCCATTCATGGAGCAGTGCCATGACGCGATAATTAGGGGACCTACGAAGTCCTGATGCAGAACGGACACAGTTGTCAGTTAGATACGGGATTTATATGTGTTGGACATCATGGGGTACGGGGCATACCGGATCCCGCTCCAGGAGCTTCTCGCATGGGGTGTAGTCCAAATCAAGAGTGTCCCAAGTAGCGTTGAGTCAGATCGTGGGGCTGCCCCTACGGCACACTTGGAAAGCCGGCGTTCACCAACGGCCGGAGATTGCCTTGCTGAGCGCTGAGCTAAGCAGGTGGACTCGCCGGTCCCCGGAGGTTGCGGTTCCGCGGGTCCGAGCACGGTGTGGTACCAACCCCCTGGAAGCCTCAAATATGTCCTTGTCCGCGCAAGTTCGGTTTCTTCAAAAACGTCACATGAAAGCAAGCTGTCGGCTTCGTGACATACCCGAGGTGACCAGGAGGCATCCTCGTTGGCACATGGCCGTGCCAAACCTATGCCATGGGCATGCCACCTTCCGCGTCGCGTAGCCAACCCAGGCGACCACTCTGGGATTTCACCCCGCCTTCCGTGGGTTTCTGGTCTCGCATGCCTGTACCTAGCAGTACAGGTTTGACGGGTCCGCGTCGCCTCGACCCATGGTTGTCTGACGGAAACGTCGTTCTCGTCGCTGAAGGAGGGTCCTTTCGCGTTCACAGAGTCGTTCTTTCTTCCGCCTCGAGGGTGTTCCAAGCCATGTTATCTTCCCTACAAAATAACAAGTCGGCGGAGCGCAAAGTCGACGGCTGTCCCGTCGTGACGTTGCACGATCCAGCCCCAGAAGTTCAAATCGTCCTCAAGACGTTGTACGCGAGACCGTGCGTAATTTTCGACCCACCTTGGCCCCGACAGTGGTAATCCTAACTCCACTCAGACAGCGAATCCCCGCAGAAGCACCTATCCACGTTTCTGTCTTGACAGCCTTTCTCCGACTGGGCAAAAAGTACGAAATACGATGGCTATTCGAGGAGGCTTGTTCGAGAATAAAGCAATGCTACCCGTCGTCCCTGTTCTCCCTCCTCTTCTTACCACCCGACCTCAAACATCCCGTCACCGGACGGGACAAGTACGATTTTCAGTTGATAAACCTTGCTCGGGAGTTCGGATTGCTCGCCCTGTTGCCCGTCGCCATGTATCGCTGCGTCTGCTTGTCTCCCCTCACAGCCATCCTCGACGGGTACTACTTTGACGGTTCTCTACACCATCTCACGCCTGCCAATCAAAAGTCATGCATTATGGGCAGAGACAAGCTTCTGGAGCTGCGATCATTCACATTCGGCTGGCTGAAGAGGCCGCGATTATGCTGTACGGACGAAGTCAGGTGTGCTCTAGGGAACTTCGCTACGATCACAGAATTGTGGTGCCCAGATCGGCCCAGTTCTCGGGACCCGTTCATGCGGTGGGACCCCCGATGGGACACTAGGTTCTGCACGAATTGTATGGTGTATTGTCATAGGGAGATCGAGGACGGGAGAGAGGATGCTTGGGACAGACTACCCTCTGCTTTCGGATTTGGTTCTTGGGAATGGTTGATGAAAGGCGAGAATGAGCGAGAATACTGACATATACGAGCTACTACTACTTTATTTAAGTAAATTAAAGAGTTAGGCCTGAGTATTTGGTAGCATTATCACCATACGATGCGTTAGTATCCTACCGGACGGCGTCACTACCCTTCTTTTCCTCGAAAAATATCTATGATACATTCCGCTCAGAATACAGACATGATGGTGCAAGTACAATCGGGTCCTAGTCGCTTCCAAAAGACTCTCAGCTTCGCCCCGGCTTCCGGCTCTGACGAGTCTTTACTACCTCCGACGGGAGAGCCTGCGCTCAAACTTGTCAAACTACGCCTTGCCCAATGTGGATCGAAAGTTCGTCCGACTTGTCCATGTCGTCCTCCGCCACAGGACCCTGCCATCCTGGGTTGATGTCCTCAAACACGATCCCAGACATGATCACATCTGGATTAACGCTCAATTGCGACAGCAGGCCGAACCCGGTATCAACGCGAGCGCGAACGTCGCGGGCGTACAGCTCCCGTAGGCTGATGAAGGACCGAGGGACGAGGGGGCCAAAACACATGTTGGCGAACATGTCCAGGAAGACTATGGAGGGATTTGGTGGAGTCCCGTCTGGGTTGAGCACACAGGCAATCTGGTAAAGCATGTGCCTGGAAGTCGACGGCTGAAAGGTGCCAGGGGCGAACGAGGGGCGAGGTGGACATACCCAAGAAAATACAGAATCCCGTGTCTCGCTAGTAATCTTATGTAGCAGTTGATTTGCCATTGATTTGTTACTCTGTGCATCTGAATCGATTGTTGTAAGGTTTTAAAGAGAGCGAGACTCAGACTAGTAGTACTGAGAACAAGTCGTGGGGCCACGAGATACAGGCTATGTCCTCGCGGCGCATCAATGAATGCGGATGCACAAAACGAGAAGTCGATAACTTGAATGACTGTCACTGAGAAAAGCATACAAGGTCAAGTATGATTAGCCATTCGTCCAAAATTGCATCAATAAAGATGCGGGACGCAAATCAGCCTACGACATACCTGAGAAGTATGTACGTAAATTGTTGTATATTGCGATGTGTGCGACGGTAGTGATGGTTTGCAGCAGGTAAATGAACAAGAGGACATAAATAATTATCCTGGATCGATTAAACATTGCCCAGACGCGCAGAATCAATATCACTGATAACATATTAAAATGCGATAGACACGGTTAGAGGGCAAGGAGACTCACGATCGGCTGCTGAAAGGAACAGTGTGAAGGTCCAAATAGACGTGAGAAACAATGCACGGCCTTTTGGGTCGTCGTCTGACTTGGTCGAGAAATGCCAGTGAACGGGAGTGCTTACAGCTAACAAAGGATTAGAGATCCAAGGTTTACTTCAACGCCTGA
Organism: Strobilomyces echinocephalus; assembly: GCA_038090115.1. Taxonomy (NCBI): domain Eukaryota; kingdom Fungi; phylum Basidiomycota; class Agaricomycetes; order Boletales; family Boletaceae; genus Strobilomyces; species Strobilomyces echinocephalus. The sequence goes on along the minus strand of JBBPMC010000377.1, from coordinate 14,222 downwards.
GCACGTACGTCTATCAGAACTGGACCATAAGTCATGGAGGAGGAAAATGAGGGGAAACACTGACCTCTGGGGGACCAGGAATAAAGGAACTGCAGACTGAGGGTGTACGAGATCAACTTTTTAGCTTTAGCCGGGGCCCGTGGACGTACCGAACGCGGAAGTCCTTCAAATCGATCAAAATTTGGAGATACAGAGTGAGACTATAGGCCTACATAGTACAACAGAGACCGACGTAACGGATCTGTTAGAAAGGTCAGCTTCGAAGTTATGAACGGAATAGCTTTCCACGTACGAGAAAAAATAATACAGTGACCGAAGTCCAGGGTTTGCACTGTAAAATAGTTGGAGACGTGTGCAAACAACGACGATCGCCTTACCCAAACGTACTCTATCTTCATACATTGTTAGCCGGGAAGCAAGAACCACAAGAAAATATAATACCTCTCTTGAGAAGGTGAGCACTGCGGTTTCGGCATTGTAGGGATGATGAAATGCACGCAAATTTTCTACGCACTATAATCATACGCGGCCGCGACCGCGGCGATAACTGTTCAGGCCGATCAGATGGATAACCACTTGATTTGTTGATGGACCGTACGTGAAGCATAGTCATTCAGAAAGAGGAGCCCCAAAGTGGAATGCAAGTCGGAGGACATGAGAGGCCCTAGGTCAACCCGCAATCTGGTCTCCTGGAAAGATACGCAGTTATTTATCATCTATGCCATGAGGGACTATTCCATCCAGAAGCACAGCACGGAGGAAAACACTGGATTTAGAAAAAATAAGACACATACTAGTATTGCACAGCTTCATGATACACCTTTACTTTGTCTTGCCGACTAGGTGAGCGCAGATTGTTATCCTGTCGGCTTCAATGACGTGTTGCAGCACCCGCATTCGTCGTTCCCCAATGCCTGGATCCTAGCAACTTCAGTGAGTTTCTGGTAAGTACCTGGGCAGACCATATCGGGCAACACGGCCTCTGGAATTGCCAGGGGGTGCCCATCATTGCAAGACCCGGCGATCCTCTGATCAGAGGGTTCCATTGACTAAAACTCAAGCAAGGACCGTGACTGCGCGTAGTTTGATGCCCGCAATGAGTCCGAGTCCCACGTCATTTCCATGGCAGGGCGTCGTTGATGTAAGGTGTCCCCCACCGGCACCTGAACTGGTCAGCAGTTCTGTTCATATATGACGGGGAACCCTACGAATGCGAGTAAGAAATTTACATCCAACCCGTGCAGCCGCCGCCTGACCTGCCGTCTCCGAGTCGTGCTGCAACTTGAGCTTATATAATCTACACGCAAGAGTCCCCCGCACCATCGACCACCTGTCCCTGCGACGTAACGATGCAAACACATAAACGGAAGCGTAGTCTGGAAGATGTGGACCGTTCTAATGTCACGAAGGCTCTGAATTACCTTGAAAGCCTCAGGGAGGACTTAGAGGGAATCGATGAGACGGAGATGGAGATGGCGTCCATCATGGACCATGTCAAGGCATTAGAAGAAATCCTTGAGGGCAATAAGCGACCGGTGGGCATCACATGTCATCAGGCCGGTTCCGTCACGGTGTTCTCAATATCCCCGCCTGTGATCTCCTGGAAGACTAGCTTTTCCGACCTGAAAGAAGAACAACTCTCAAGGCTCGGTGTAGAGAGAAAATTACTGTCGTTTGATGCTTCAAAACTCGGTGACCTGACGATGAGGGACGGCGTGGAAGAAGCTTCCAGCAGGTTAAAAGAGCAGCTCGTGGAGATCTATGACCAGGTGAACACGAATGTAAGGATAAAGGGTCTCCGTGTGGCCTTGCCCTAATCCTGGTGATCTTATACAGTACGGGGCTGGGTCACGTATGATTCTCGATGCTGTACTAATGACTTTGAGGAGGGTCACCCGGCAATGGAACCCGGGTTTGGAAGTTGCAATCTTTCCAGAAGTGAAGATCGCCTCGGAAAACGGAGTCTCGTTGAAAACCGACGAGTACGAGCTGTTGGTGACGGGCAGCGTCGGCTATGTTGTGATACAGTATAAAAGCGAAATGGACAACAAAGGTCAGCAGCCCGGTACATCGATCAAAAGTGACTTCATTGTTTAGTTCCAGAGCGACTACTCAGCGTCGGTGGTGTAAGGCGTTCAGAAGACATATTCAGATTTTCGGAAGGGCGCCTGTTTCTTGTCGTGGCGACATGTGCAGAAGGAGCGAACGCAAGTTCTCTTGGGTCACATGTACCTGAAGCTGTTGGCCAAGCAGTTGCCCTGGCAGTCACAACAAAGTCTGTACCATTGTTGTCTATGTCTGACTGTCCTTGACACATTTGTAGACAAGACACGGTTCGTTTTTGTCTCTCCAATGGACAGACGTGGCTTTTCTTCGTCTTGAAAAAAAATGAGGACGACAAATGGGTTTATTATGAATCAGCCCCGCGACAGCTCAGCCAGGACCTGCTTTTGTGTCCGAGTGGAGTCGAAACGGTGTCTGGACTCCTAGTCGTCATCCTCGAATGGGTGCGTCTGAATTTAATTTTGGTTCTACATGCCAATGTACTCATCGCTTCTAGCTGTCTCCATCTGTCACAGGTTTGTATGTGTTGCATTAGTACCATATCCGCCGTCCCAGTGTGGCACTTGGAATTCATTTCGGACGGTTGCGGAGCGCTCGCGTTGGCGAACAAGGCGAGGTCAGCACAGCGTTGAACGCTGCACATTGGACTCCTCCATGGCACGATTCGTCGACTACTATGTAAACGCATTCTCATGTCTCTACAGTCTTGAAAAAATGAGGAGAGATTGCCAATGTACTATATGGCGACAAAATTTTGAGGGTAGTTTCAATGCTGGTTCCTTCACGATTGAACAATGTCAATCTGTGCTGATCTGAGTCGGACAGTTGCTGTGGGGTTGGGGTCGGGTGCGTTCGGGGCGGATTACATCATTGTCCCATTACATAATCACATAATTCACCATCAAGGCACCCGACGGAGACTAGTGACTCGACATTGCGGGGAGCGAATGGTATGTACCACCCCGGAGCCACTTCGTCTGATGCGCCACACTATCTTGACAGCACAATCAAACTTTGGGACCGGACCACTCTGGATACACAACAGGCCACAGGTGTGAAGAGTTCCAAAAGTGACTCTCTACATGCCGTCACTGCACTGCAGGACTTCCCAGGGATCTTTCCACCCAGCTCGTGCTGATTACGATGTCTGGAACACGTCAGCCAGTGACCCCTGCTTCTCGAGCAGTACGTCGTTTGCCTTCCCGTGTGTTTACAAGATCCTGGTCTTGGTTTGGAACTATTACTGGGTGATCCGACTACCCTACACGTTTTCCATACTCCAGAGTTGCGTGAAATTCTTGTTGACGTTCTGAGCACCCCAGTAATGACTGGCCTCGTACCTGATTGGTCATCGCATTTCAGGGCTCAAGTTTCAGGTGAATCCGTGCCGCCGGGTCATGAGCAGATTTTCTTGCCCTGGAACATGCGCAAACTGACACAAAGAGGCCTGTGGTTGTGGGGCGACTGAGGTCAGTACACACAGTCCACAGTTCCATGTCGGTGCGGGCCACTGCGGAAGTGCCACTGTCTTTGGGACGACGATGAGTTCCCGTCGGTCACGGTTATTCCGCTGACTACAACGAAATGCGTAAGCGGAGCCTTTAGCCGGCATCGCCTGACGTTCGCTACCAATCGGGACGCCTCTTTGCCGCTGTCGCACGGCCCGTCCCGACGGGCAGGGAAGTCGAGGTATCGCATTCCGCAGGTATGCGTCGTGAAGGGTGAGCGAGGGAGACTGACTCGTCTTCCGCTTAAATAAATGAGGGTTTAAATACGTCTCTGCGCCGCGCACTCAGCATCATTATTCCCCAACTCACGATGCAACTTCAAACTTCCACACTGCCGGATCATATACCAGGCGTCGCGTACACCGTCGCGGGCATCCTCGCTGCTACGATCGTCATAGCTAAACTCTCCAAGAGGCGCAACGTACGTGGAGGCCACCATGATTTATTCTGAGCCCTGACCGGATCGTCGCTAGCTCGATGCCATTCCAAGCGTTAATACGGGCGGCTGGCTCGGCTCGTTGTGGGCCGGTCAAAGGTTCGAAAAGAATGGCTTGGAGATCCTTCAAGAAGGGTACGACAAAGTGAGTGACACCTGCGATCGCCGCCGCGAACGCGGAATCACGTCGCTCCCCAGTACAAATCGGCGCCGTTCAAAGTCGCGGATCGATACCGATGGATCGTGATCGTGGGTGGTCGCCAGCACGTGGAAGAGCTGCGAAAGGCTCCAGACGACGCGCTCTCTTTCATCGATTCAGCAAACGAAGTGAGCAGCGATGTTCCTTGCCGCGAACTTATCCTGAAATGTCGTCGACAGTCGATCCAGGCAAAGTACACCATAGGGCCGGAGTTCATGAAAGATTCATACCACGTTGGTGTTATTCGCTCCAATCTGACTCGCAACCTCGGCAATGTATACCCCGAAATTCGGGACGAGGTCTCCTTGGCCTTCGATGAAATCTTGGACCTGAAAGACGGCGGTGAGTGGCAATTTCCTTTGTTATGCACTTTTTGAAATTAAAGCCTAACGATTTCAGAATGGAAGAGCGTACATGCCATGAGCACCATTCAGAAGGTCGTGTGCAGGACCAGCAACAGACTGTTCGTCGGCCTTCCTTTATGTATGTAATATCTACTTTATCTGTGCGTCTATTTTACTCACCTGTGAATCACAGGTCGAGATCCTGACTGGATAGACATCAATCTCCGGTACACACGGGATGTTGTACAAGGAGCGACTGAAATTCGGCGCTACCCTTCGCTTCTAGCACCGTAAGTCTCTGCAATGCTCTCTGCAATACTCTCTCATGAATTCTCTCGACCGTCTGTAGCATCGTTGCTCGTTTCATGACTGACGTCCCTGGATGCACGAGACGTGCGATGAAGCACCTTACTCCTGTGATCGAGGAGCGACGGAAGATCCAGGAAGAGCATGGACATGATTGGGACGGAAAGCCGGTCTGTTGTGTCTTCGTTGACTTGACGCGTATTGACCATCGCTTCGATAGAATGATATGCTGAGTTGGTTAATGGACGAAGCGCCTGAAGGACCGGAGCAGAGTATCAGGTTCTTGACGATTCGCATGTTGGCTACCAACTTTGCCGCAATTCATGTAAGTCTCCTCGTGTTCTGTTATTTCATTATCTGGCTTGCTGACGGGGTGTGTACTAGACGTCCTCGAACGTATGTGATTCTACCATCTTTCCCCAGCCACTGCGCCTGACACAGGTGTTGTAGAGCTTCTGTCACGCGCTTTACTTCTTGGCCGAAAATCCTCAGTATATCCAACCTCTTCGTGAAGAAGTGGAGACCATTGTCGCAAAAGACGGCTGGTCGAAATCCTCCCTTGGGAAGATGCGCAAGATTGATAGCTTTTTGAGGGAGAGCCAACGTTTGATCGGAATCGGCGCCGGTAAGTCATCTCACCCCGCGGAAGTCTGAACCCATGCTGACGCCACGCGTCGGTTAGTGAGCTTGACCCGCAAGGCAATCAAGGACTTTACGTTCTCCGACGGGACGTTTATCCCCAAGGGAACGACGGTCGTCGCGGCTTCTCGATGTCTGCACTTGGACGACGACATCTACGACAACGCGCATGCGTTCGAGCCGTTCCGGTTCTCCGACATGCGCGAGGAGGAAGGCGAGAGCACCAAACACCACTTCGTGTCGACGAGCGCGGAATACCTGCCGTTCGGGCACGGCAGACATGCGTGGTGAGCACCCCTCCCCCCTGTCGACTTGGTCGCTTCGCTCGCGACTGACGCACGTTTTTATTTTCAGCCCCGGACGGTTCTTCGCCGCCAACGAGCTCAAGTCGATGCTGGCCCATCTCGTGCTATCGTACGACGTCAAGCTGGACGACAGCAAGGGCCGGCCGAAGGGGATACGCAGAGGGTTCGCCATGGTTCCCGACCCCACCGCGAGGATCATGTTCAGGAGGAGGACCTATTGAACCGCTTGTCGTGGCAAGGGCGATCCAGAAACTTGGGGACTGTGGACGGACTCGTATTTACATAAACAAGTAGCGAGTATGCTAATCACTAATCATCTATGAATGTGCGAGCAATGGGTGGGAGGAGCATGGACAGTACTATGTACATATCTACAGTTCTTTCAGAAACCACTCTCGAGTGCAGTGTAGCGACGAGCATTAGCTTTCGTCTTGGTGCTCACTCGAAAGATGTTCAGGGTCCACGCGCCTCCTACGACTCGGAAGGCATTCATTTTGATCCTTTACCCCCCTGCAGACCCCTGACTGGAGTGGAGATAAGCTTGCCGCACTGCTAGTGACTCACCGCACTCGATCAGGTGGCGTCCTGATTTAACTGCACGTCGATCCCGAAGTCGGAGCCGTGAGATGGCATCTCGTCAGACGTTCGGGGACCCTAATGCTCTATAGATCACTCGGATCAAGGAGAAGGCCCGTTGATCTATCGTGGCGGGCCGATGTAATCAATTCCCATCTGAATCGTGCTTGGGCTTCTTTAACGTGAAACGACGGGACTGCACAGGACTGCAACATTGCAGAAGGATCTGCCAGGCTCCGATGGATGCACAGTGGGTTGCGCGTAGCGGGATCTCCCGGGCCGGGCCGACAGTTGGTGACTCAGGAGACCTGGGGAAGAACAGAACTCCATGTTTGCTTCCGGCGTGGCACGCGAGTCTCATAGTCGAACCGTGTCCCAGCTAATTGGGGTGCGACCTCGTATAAACTAGTTTAAACCTGATAAAGGACTGAATTGGAAGAAAGTCGCGTCCCGACAAACGTTTCAACATCTGGCTTCGCCGAACTGAGAAGAGTGTGATCCGAATGGGGGTCGATGCCACGTGGATGTCTCCATCTACCTTCGAGGACGGGCGACGATGATGCTATCGATATCTATCGTTTTAGACGCTCGTCCCGTCCCCCGCGTCGTCGCCGCACTTTTTTTTTTTCCCTCCCCCTCCTGCCCTACACGATGACCCGCTCCCAACAACGCCTTCTCTCCCAGCTCGCCACCTCGGACAACGAGCTCGCGTCTGGCCTGGGCCAGTGCCTCGAAGCCCTCCGTCTCATCTCCGCCCTCCCCCGCGCGTCTCCCGTGTTCGTCAAGTACACCTCCACCACCAAAGCCTTCGGCAGAGAACACCTCTCCCGCGTGCCCCTCCGCGTGCGTACTCCCCCCGCTCCCCTCATGTCCCGCGTTCTCGGGGACTGACCCCACCGCGCACAGACGGTGATCACGCTGATCAGGACCTCGCTCGGCCTCTCGGACCCCGTCCGCGTCACCACCGCCCTCTTCTACCGCGAAGACGGGTCGATCGATCCCACCCCCGTGCTCGTGGACGAAGACTCGTGGCGCGAGCTCGCGCCGTACGTGCACACCCTCCACGTCGAGGACGACGTCGGCGCTGTGCACGCCCTCTCCCTCTCCTCCCTCGCCGGGACCGTCGCCCCGTCCAACGGCACGAGCCCGTCCTCTGGCAAGACGACGGGACTCAACTCGAACGCGTCCGCGTTCGTCCCGTCGGCCATCAAGACCGGCGGCGAGGGCGCCGGCAAGGTCAACCTTCAGAGCTTGCGCAAGTCCAGTTTCTCTCCCTCGTGTCAGTCTCGTCCCGTACATGCCATCAGACACTCCGCCTGACAGTCGCGTTAGCGTCCCAGCCAACCTCCCCCTTCGCCATCTTGGATAACACGGGCACCTGTGTCTGAATCGCGGCAGGCGGGAACAGTCGCTCTAGCATATATTATGCGATCTCTCGAACCTACTCTATGTATTCTAACGGTCGGAGGAAGAGAAAAAGCATGACTTAGAGCGTGATAGACTCGAGAACGGGCAATAGCGCTTCGATCTTGATCGCGAAAACTGGATCGAAAAACGACGCGTTAGGTCCGATCATCAATCCAAGGCACGACGGGGGGAAACGTACACCGGCTCGGATAACGCTGCGATAACACGCTCAGCACGCCCAACAACCTCCGAATCGCCGCCACCATCTCGCCTCGCGACGGTGCGTCCGTTCTTTCGCGCACCGAACCCATCTCGTCGTGCAGCGCGAGGCACAGCACCGTCCAGACCGTCTACCGCTCGATCAGTCATGCGCGTCAGAGTATGCCGAGTCTCGCGGAACGCACCGCATACACCGGATTGACGTGTGCCACCTTGATTCCCGCCTCCCCCATCTGATCCAGGACGCCAACGATGCCAAGCGCAGCCTCGACACAGCGTCGGGAGGACACGTACGACGTCGTCGTGAATGGCCGGTGAAGCGTCGCCTGTGCGAACGCGGCGAGGTGGACAGACGCGAAGCCTTGCCCCGTCGTCAGGGTCATCGCTGCGTTCATGCACCGCGACAGGAGCGCGTCCAGCGTCCCGAACCGCGCCTGAAACGCGGGCGACTGACTGATAGCGTTGTCTGGAAAAAGAGAGGCATAGGTGAGACCGAGACCATACGGTCCGAGTCTCCGAGGGCAGAACGTACTGGTCGCATACGACGCGGCGAGCGCCTCGGCCTCGCAAAGTAACACCGACGCCTTGGCGTGGGTCGTATACGCATCGTCTCGCGTAAAATCGTGATTTGGGTCGTTGACGAGATGCTGGATCACGTTCCTCGCCTATCAAAAACAGACCACGCGTCAACGGGACAAATCGCACGAATCAGCCTACGACCGACCTCGTCCATCGGGATGGGCCCGATCTCGGGCCATGGCACCGTCGTCCCGTACGCGTCCACCGGGAGCCACTGTGGAGGCCACTTACCCACCGCGCTGAACCATCGATCGAGCGCATACACCGCCCAGAACGCGCGCACCCGCTCCTCGGCTTCCGTCATGTCCAACGCTACCGCCAACTTGGTATAGTCCGCAAACGTGGACGCATACAAGTTCCCGTGCCCGTGCGCTGGCTCACTGGCCAGTCCTCGCAACGACTGGTCCTCGTCCTCAGCCCGCGACAAGGAGGGGATGCGATGCAGCCGCAGCATCATTCCCAGCGTCCACGTCCCGCTCGCGTAATACCTCGCTCCGACGACCTGTCCAATGCGGTGCATGTAGTGCGCCAACAACACCCCCGTCTGGATCAAGTGGAGAACGTAGACGGGGTCGGGTTCGGCGTCGACGGTGGTCAAGGCGGAGGCGAGCTGGGATTGGGCTTGACCCAGGAGATGGGACGCGACGGCGTGCGTTCTTTCGAGGGACTCTGGGTCAGGTTCAGAGGTGGATTCGATGTGCACACACCAGAGCGCGAGTGCACTTTGTAAGGCGGGCAGAACGGGTGTGCCGGGGACGCGCAGACGATCGAGATCGAGGAACAAGCCGAGCTCGGCTGCGTAAGGTGCGATGACAGTCAACCTCGATAAGGTATCTGCATCAGCCCGATGACGACACCGCAAAGAGGAAATTTCTCACGAGTCTCGGTCCAGCTGATGCGGATCGGCGACAACGCCTGGCAGCGACGTCAGGTCGGACGTCAGCGACGGGGCGTGAAAGGGCGCACCGCTCGGAACGGCGTAGGACGTAGGGTCTAGTTGGTAATAATCCGAGGACGCGTGCCCCATCGAGGTCGACCCCGCCGTGCTCGGATCAGCACCCGCGTACGGCGCGTGTAGTTGCACCGAAGGTATCGAGTCGTCAGGGTTCTCCAGCTCCTGGAGTCGCGCTCGCAACCGAGCGACGTCTTCTTCCAACATCAACGTCCGCGGACGACGTTGGCCGTCGGTGTATTCACAGTCCTCGATGCGTTCGCCGCGGAGACACGGGGTACAGACCGGCCTGGCGCCGTCACATTTCTAAGCCGAGGGGCGATCAGTCCGGAGTCATCGGCAGATCAGAGTGGCACGAGACACACCATCTTCCTGCGACTGAAGAGACGCGTGAGTGGGACGAGAGACATGGAAGAAGCGAGACACGGACCGACACGCAAGGCAAGCTTTGCCTCGTTGCAAGGGCGGCGAAGACGTGCGAGTACTCTGAGGGTCGGTGTTGGCCTGCATGATTCACTGGTTGTCCGGTTTCGGTTTGGATGATGACTGGAGCTCACCAGAACACAAAGTCGTTATATAGGGCTGCATCATGACATATCAATTCCAAAGCGATGAAGTTTGGAAGTAATCGACATCAGAGCAGCCGTCCTAACGGTGCATTAAGTAAAACAGTACGAACTCGGAAAAACTGGACCTGACCGAGGCATCGGAGAATAACAAGGTTGGATCAAGGACCGGTTTCGAGCGTTTACCGACGGTTGCGGTGAGGTCCTATGAACGGACGAAGTCCTGCAATGACAAAGCGAGGAGGTAGGAAGTGTCACGTGCAAGAGTTCGCAGTTCTCGGCTGATGGCACTGTGAATGACCAAGCACAAATTGGATGACTGAGATCCAACCCACATTTGAGCCCTGACGCTGGAAATCCCTCGAATGGGAACAAATATTCACGAAGGGTGCGGAAACAGATGGAAATGGGTACATTGTCGGCCTAGCGTATAGCACTTGATTGGTGCAATGTTCATGTCGCAAGGTGACAGACTCGGAGGCTGGTGCGAGTAGCTAGAGCTTTCCGGAGGCCGCTCATGACCGGGCTGACTTGATGTGGTTTGGTTGGTTCCGTCGTCTTCGCTGGCGGTGGTGGTGGTGGTCCCAGTAAGAGGCCGGGCTCGGATCTTTTTTTTTTTCAGGCAGTGGCAAGTAACTGAGCGCAGCTACTCACGCACAACAGCTTCAAGCCAATCCCAGCGAGCCGTTAATTAGAAGCAACAGGCAATGTCAACGGTCGGATAACGTCGTCGAGTCAATGTGTCAGACTCATCAGCGCAGCACCCTCGGCTCCCGGCAGTGCAAGACCGGCTTTCTTCAACCAGCGTGAGCTTCTGAACTTCATTTCCCTCGGTGAGCTGATTCCATCTCCTCCTCAGATTCAGAGTCACTTTGTAACGGCTCGGGGGCAGGTGCAGAAGGTATGCCCGGAGGTGCACGGAAAACGTAGTCAATTCCCACCACTCGTCTCTCGAAAAGAGCCCGCCGTCACCAGTCTCTAAGCCCAAGACTCTCGAAACCGTCGAGCTAATGCGTTCACCTACGCGTGTTTGTCGCGTGGCCTCCCGCAGGTCACCGCAAGTGACCCCTTTCCAGTGCTGCCTCGTGTCCCATTCCATAATGCGTTCTGGGCCAGCGGTCATTGCCTGTTCCATCACGTTTGCGCCTGCTGCGCGGTCCCCACAAAATTTCTTTCTTTTCGTAGCCCCGCCACGTCCTCGACCGCGCCCAACAATCAAACGTCTTGGCATCCACTCGCCTTCATGACCGAGTTCTCTGACATCCGCATCGACACTAACTTTACCAGTCCACACAGCGCTGGACGAGAATTCATCTCAGACACCGCACCTAGGGACCGCTACTCTCGTCATAGCGGTCAAGCCCCTTCCCGTGGACGAGAAGTCACCTGGATATCCGCCACTCATCCCTCGACGCACACACACACACCGCAGACCCCACGGTACGTCCCACCGTCCGGATTTCAGGCGACACGCACCCCCACGCCCGTCCTTCGCAAGTCCGCCCCGACCATCACGGATTCGGAGCTGGATGCAGAGTACATGACAGTCAGCGTGGATGATCGCGACGAGAACCACTATCAGGGGCACGGGTACGGGTTTAACGAGGTGGTGCCGGTCGCTACGAATGGAAAGAGTGAGAAGAAGAACAATTGGGGCGGTTTCGTCAGCGGGCTGAGACGGATTCCAAAGGTCATGTCCAAGAGCCGATTGAGGGATCATGGGAAACCGGAGAGACAGGGGACGAACGGGACGGGTGCAGGCATCGTCGGGACGGGTCGAACGGCGGCGTTACCACGTTATACTGGCCCTTCGCTGCCTGGCGTCTCCGGCTCCAGTTCGGATGGTGTCCCGACCGTAGAGCGGCTCGAGACCCCACCGCGCGCTTCATCGGTATCACCACTCCCACGACACAACCCCGCGGACAGCGAGATCAGCCTAGGCGACGGACGACGAGAGCGACTGATGCTCTCCGCTGTCCACGAGCATTCGTTCGAGCAACTTCATCACGTGTTAAATCCCCCCCGCACGCACTCCCGGTCAGACGACACCTCCACCTCCAGTCGTCCCTTTGAGCGGGAAGGCGACCTCCCGAACGCCATGTCGACGCCCATTCTCGCAGAGGCTTCCCTCCGCATGTCCTCCCCGATCCTCGCTGAACCCCGTCCCTCGGCCGACTTCATGAAGATGGAGTCACCTATCCGTCCACCACCCGCCGAATCCGTGCGCTCCCAGATCGTGCGCTCGGGCAAGTTCATCCGAGACCTCCACAACCTCCCGTGGATCGCCTCTTCAGGCGTCTCGAGCATCTACATCCCCGGGGAGGCGACGAAGCGCCGACTCAGTCGACCGATCCACAAGGACAAGGGGTCCTCGTGGTACAGCTCGCGCGCGAAACAGCTCGATCTGTTCGCGGGACCGTCGACGACGGGGTTACTCCCCACGCAACACGCGCATCCCTCGGTGCCGCCGGGGGTTCCTCAGCCCGTCCTACCCGCGCCCTTCATCCTCGGGTCGAGCGCAAATCTACTGTTCACGCAGCCCGTGCCGGCCGTAGGGGCTGGGGCGGGGTCGGGATCGTCGCCCTCGCAGGAGGGACCGCCGTCGACGGACAGTCACGGGAGTCAGGCGCAGGTGTTGGCCCCCGCGTATGTCGCCCAGCCGTTGTTCGTGTACCCGTCGGGGTTGCCTCAGCCTGGTGGCCCACCCGAGGCGCAGGTTCCGAGGCCGGTCTACATGTTGGCCAACTCGTCGCCGCAGTTCATGTCGGGCTCGGACGGAGGTGGGAGTGGGACGATGAACGTCGGACCGAGGTATTTCGTACCGCAGCCTTCTGGATTGCGGATGGCGACGTTTGGATGAGGATGAGGACTGGACGCGAGACGAGCTTGGGGTCGATGACTTCTCTCTCTCTTTTTCCTGCCCGCGCCCGTGCGCACACTCTTTCGGCCTCGTTGGACCTCGTTCAGTGCACCCATTTTCCCCTTTTCGTTTTTCGGCGCCACCTGCCCGCCTATCACGATATCGATCGCACCGGATACCCCTCTCTTCGTTCCGTTACCCCCATTCATCTATATGTCGGGACTCTTCCACCTTTGAGACAATCACGATCCCCCCTGTGTGGCGTGCACGGTTTTTCGTCCTCTTGACTCTGGATTGCTTATTTTACTTATTTCATCATACATGCAGTCGGCATTTGCAATAGCAAAGGGAAGGGTCCGAGTCTGTCGGCACAGTGTGAGAAAGCGAGGTCTGGCTATGTAGCCGGAGTCGACCGGGAGAGCCTTGCCCGGGTCACCCGACATCGCTCTACTTTGCATGATGCTTTCATGCTCCAGTCCAGTACTCTCTGTGGTCACTGGTGACCATCTGCACTTCGCTTCTTGCACGACGCCGTGACTCCTGAGAACGCGGCGCACGCGGCGGCAGGTGTGTCGCCCCACACCATCGACACCCTGGATGGTAGTAGGTCACCAAGGTCAGTAATACATGAGGTGACAGCCGAAGAGGTGGCTGGCAGATGCTCCAATGTGACGAGGTCAAATCTCGGTTCGCGGCACGCTCGAGAAGCACCTCGACTGGAATCAGCTTCGATTCCGAAATCGCATCACTGACAATGACATCGTCTGGTACTTGGTCTGACTGTTCTAGGACCGCGAGCGCTGTTCATCTTCCCCGTATGTAGTATAAGCGCAGAGGAGGCGACGTTCACTTATGTCAGTCCATCGCCCATGTTTTCCTTTCTGATTTGTGGCGCATTTCAACGAACGATTCCCGTCCGTGATTGCATGTTTCATCTCGTTTCCGCCGATGGAACTGCGGCCGGTTTGTTTCTTCTTTCTCCAGGCTTCGTTATTGCCCGATATCGCACATTATCAACGGCTACAGTTTTGGAAAAGGTCACCGGACGGTATGACAATTGTCAGGAAACGCCGTTTCTCACGTCTGGGTGTTTAACCAGACAGGTCCTGTTACAAGCCCTGGCCGGATATGCGGACCCGTTGGCAGTATGTATCTCGGTCAGAGTGCGGGGATTGATATGAATTAGTGCAAGGTGCGGCCCGGCGAAGACCGCGGTGATGTAACTGTTTCTGATCCCACTTCCTCGGCCACGAAATGAACAC
>JBBPMC010000376.1:0-24477 GCA_038090115.1 Strobilomyces echinocephalus | reverse complement strand
CGCTAGGTACTCCGTCCACCAGGCCTGGCAACCCGATGAATCACTTATACAGCGGGTCCTATCTGATTTCCGTTGCCTCTTCCGCGGGACGTCCATGACCCAACGGAGGGTTGCTGTCTGCAGCGCCTCCATCAGCCCCCTGCCTGGAACTGCTGCTTCCTGGATTAAAAGCCTACGCCGCATTGGCGAGAAAGAATACCAGCTCCTTCACGTGAGCAGGGATGACTTGGACAAGGCAGGACCGTTGGAGGACGGTGAAGAAGTTGGCGCGGGCGTCCTCGTCTTCTATACCTCCATTCTAGCTGATAACTACGCCTCGCCTCAGGAAGTTGCGGCGCTGGAGAAGTTTTACGACTTGGCTGGCGGACAGCTATGTCCCATGATCATCGTGTTCCAGGGTTGCAACGATGAACAAGTTGCCCGAGCACGTTGGGCCAAAGCCTCACATCACAGCGGCTCGGACGTCCATTTCGTCTCACTTCCCAGTACCTCTGACACTGGAGCAAGATTGGACGGGATGATTGAAAGATTGTGTGTCGAGCAAGCCGTAGTCAAGACCCAACGGTTCTTCAACAGGTTCAGGATATCTCTCTAGCAAGCAATTCCTTTCGCCATCATCATTGATACTCGCAAGTAGACTGCGTGGATGTCCAGTTGGAAATGAGCAAAGAATTCCCCGTCATAACCCATGCTAACTTCTGGTATTTTCTTCTTTTTGAGGAACAGACAGGCTGTGACCGGAGACATGGTCTATAAATTACAGGCACCCGCATCCGTACGAATCGGCCAGAGCTACTAAATACCCTTTTGAATTATCCCTGCAACTTCCAGCGCCTGATCCGGAGGAAAGTTACAACGTGCTTCCAGCCTCTTGGCTATGTCATTCGTCCCGACACTGTCGTTCGTCAGGAGCGACCGGAACTTCCGAAAGAAGGTGGTGAACCAAGTTCGTACGTCCTTCCTGAAGGACGGGTGGGGGGTAGTAGGACGGCATACGGCGACATCAAATAAGTCTCGAAGAGCGTCCTGCGACTGAGACCGCTTCTTTGCATAGAGCGTCACGTGATCCGGAAACCTGAGAGTAGTAATGCATGCGTGTGTAACGGCTGAAATCCCATATTTCTTGAACGTATTTGCGTTTCTTTTCCACCAATCATCCATGGCACCCTTCTCATTCTCCAGGCCAGTGACGACGATGGCAACGGGTACTTGCTCGCTACACAAAAACTCGTAAAAGAGACGATAGTCTCGCTGCATCGCTTCAGTGAGTCTCCCGCCCTTGATGCAAAAGACGAGGAGGTCAACGCCACCAGCGTTGTATAGGGATATGACGAGCCGATGTGCTTTCTCTATCGCGCCCAAGAACGTGTTGACACCCATTTTGGGCTCTTCTAGTCCGACGGTGTCAAAGATGCGGAGCGGTATCCCTTGGCTAGGAAGAGTGAAGAGATAGGGTGTCGCCTGCATTGTGCAGCCCTCCAGGTCAGGCGAGGTATGCGCGACATCACGGTTGGCCATCATATTGATCACTGAGCTCTTTCCAGCGCCGGTTTCGCCAAAGAGGATCACATTTTTGGGCTTGCCGTCAGAGTGTGTCGATGCTGAGCAGGAGAATAGCGATCAGCAACCTCGTGATCAGCTGGGGCCTGTCACTTACAGTGCTCTCCCTGCAAGTCGTGATAGACAAAATGACTAGGAGCGGGGTCTTTGGCGGTTTCTTGGTCCGCGGATGAACCACGGCCTCGAGAGTTTGTAAGTGGTTTTGCGGGTGAGAGCCGCTGACTGAATCAACTTACGACCGGCGGCCATGTCTAAGTTGATGATGGGTTTAGCACTGTCGTATATCCACACCACTACGGGTGAGCGAGCTATAAAGGTAGACCTGAAAGAGCAGTGAATTCGGGAGCTTGGGAAACAGCACTAGTATGCTCAACGGTAGAAAAGTCCTGTGCGTTTAGGAATCCAGATGGCCGATTTGATTTATGGCGCCGTTTTGGTTGTTGATGCACATTTGTGCGATGGGACCTTGCTTGAATATGGGCGAACCGCCCGAAAGGTGAAGCCCAGAGTGTTCATCACAGATAGTGAGGTAATCCAGGGTTTGACACGCTCTCTTGGTGAGGATGGTAATAAGATGTTATGGAAGATTCAATTTTCGAACTTGATCCATGCGCAGGCAGAGTGCTACTGATAAATCATCCGACAGAATTACTGAAGTGGATAGCGAAACCTGAAGCCTGTGGCTGTAGGACATCGCGTTCAAGATCTCGAACCTAAGATCTTGAAGCTGGTGTCAGCCCGAGGTCCATGGAAATTCAAGTTGATGACCAATGGCGCCAGCTCTTGGTCCCAAGAGCTGGCGCCATCCAAAGTAAAGTCAAGCCGGCCACATCACGTTAACGCTAGCAGGGCTGTCCAGTTGCGCTCAGCTGACTTGCCTTTGTGTTTATTCACAAGAATCGTTCTTGAGTGTCATCTTACGGGAACATCCCTACCGTTTCTGAGTGATCGTGATCTCATTGTGGTATGTGGCTATTGGTCGGACATACATACATTAATGGTTGACGCGGCTAGGATGCATGCAGTCGTCTACTTGATTCAAATGATCTAGCGTCCTGATATCGGTCCCATGCGTTCTCTGCTATAATTTATCAGGAGGCGTCATCTAGCAGTACTGAACCCTTGTTCCTGGGTTCTGACATCACTGAGGGGCTGATCATCGGTGAGCAAACCCTGGCATGACTACTCAAAGGAGATTTCCGCGGAGTCCAGACACGGCAGCTTTGCGCTCCTCTCCCGCTCTGATCACGACGAACCATGAACCAGTGTTAATGCCAATGGAGCACCCACAATGATCCACCTGGTCTGCGAACGTCAGCACTTTGAAATTGGTCGACAACCTGGTGGACCGGTATGATTCAGACATGATCTTGTCCACTGAGTGACTGATTGTCTGTCAACTTGATGCTGAAACGACACCGCCGTGGAGACCAACGCGCCGTTAGAGTCCTGTCATGGTCGGATAGTCCCCGACCAATGGCATCTTCATGACAGAGGCGCCAGAGATGGGCGCGGAGGGATTGGAGGAGGTGCAGGGATTGGAAGGGGGTGCACATGAAGTTTTGAGAGTCAGGTCTCCAGCACAAGGATCCGGGGAAGGAGCCTGGACCAGGCCGGATCTAGAGTTCGAAAGGTGCACTGTGATAGACTAGGGTGTAGTGAGGCACGAACAATATCGGCGCTTCCAAGTTGTTCTCGCGCCTCAATCGCGCCTCCACCTTGTTGCCCCGTCTGCCCAGCAGCACTCGTCCTTACCTGTTTCGGCGCACCCACCTACCACACCCTGCCTCCATTTGTCATTCCGGCTTCTCGCAGCTCACTCCTGGGGTCTGGAGCACGCAAGCCTGACTGCCAGGCACTGTACCAGCGAGGTTTCCTGCTCGCCCTCGCAGCTCATGCCCTACCCAGCAGGTCAGGCTCTGTTCCGGGCCGGAGAGCGCTTTGTGCTCTTGCCCGTCCTCTCTTGTCCATCCTCTCCATCCATCCTCCCACTCCTCTCCCAAGCAGCGAGCGGACAGAACAACGAGTATGGTCTTCCACTCTCGTCCTAGGTCAAGCAGTCTGTCTCAAGACTGACTTGACTTGACTTCATCAAATGGTTCGAATGCTACTTTCGTCTTCAGCATCAAAGGTTCAGTCCTCACTAAGACAAGGTACCTCTCATTGTGTAGTTTTCCAACACCGTGGACAAGAACATAGCTGCCCATCGAATGATCCAAATCGATCAAGCTTCTTGACTATTAGTATAGTTACTTCTCTAAATTATGATGTTTTCAATACTTGCGTAGACACTGCCCCGAGACCAAAACCAAGAAGGGAACATCTCGGAACCACCGCTAACGCCACTGTGACAGCCGAGCAGAAAGCGCAGCCAACGACAAGATCCCTCCCCTTCCTAGTACACTCTGTCGCAAGACGGGCATTCCACGGTGTGGTAGGAGGGCTGGGGTATGAGTTTCGGCTAGCCTCCGAGCGGTGTCAGGGTCCTGGCGCAGTGGCTGGCACCCTCATAGGTAGTCATATGTCGTAGTCTGCATCCATAGCACTGGGTGTTGCCCCTGGTTCCCTCATGGGCCTAGCCCTCCCCAACGGGTGATTAGTTCTAGACAACTTGGGGTCTGGACATGGACATGTTCCTGCTCAGAAGTTCCAGTCGCCTTGTTTTCCAGAAGGACAGATGATTTGCAACTGTGATCACTGATGTACAGGCGACAAAAAAGCACAAAAATACCAGGTCCGTATCGGGCATTGCCGGCGCTATTAAGTATTGGGGCCCAGGGCGTGATACCTGCGTGGCAATACGTGACGAAGACGCCGTACTTCTCTTTTCGAGGTAAGCATCACTAAAATACACGTTTTCCAGCACTGCCCGTCTCAATTTACACGTGTCTGCAAGATCCCTCTGCCCTAAATCTTGTTATCATAGCCTTATTGTGCCTTATGATGAAAAGTTTGGTGGAGACGTTAATTATAGCTAGCCCACCACCCGGTCTTCGTCTGCATATCCTGCGTTCGAGCTGTTCCACCCTACTCGAGGTTTGTGTTCATTGACCAAATTCATCCAATGACTAACATTGAAGGGCATGTCCACTACCCAGATAGCATTTCTGCGCAGTCGTCTGGTGGTATGATGGGAGCCATCGACAACCGTACAGCTGAACAAGGGGAGGTAGTGTGTGCAGAGCCTTCCAAGAGTGAGGACAACTCAGTCTCTGAAGAAAGCGAGGCAAGTCCAATCATCGCCCTGTCCAGCCGTGGCTGAGTGTTTCATCTGTAGCGATCTCCGGGCTCTAGTTCTACGGGTGCTCACCCGGCTCCCGCCAATTTGGAAGACTTGCAGCAAGGTCGATCCAGAACAATTTCTGAGGCCCCCGCCTTTCGCGATGGCTTCAGTGGTGAGTTATCGTCTCCTGCAGCCTCGACTTTAAAGGTCAGTTCCGCAATCCTCCGTTCTCTTGTATCACTGAGTGACACCACATAGCCCGTGCAAAGCGAGCATCCCTCAGCAGAACGACGTGAGGTAGCAATCGATCAGTTGACATTCCTTACGCAGCTAAGCCTTTCTTACTAGGAATCGCCCCACCCCAGCTCCACACACGCTCAGACATTCGACACACGCCAGCCAAGAAAGCTTCGGGTGTCTGGTAACCGTACGATCGATAGCAAATCACTCACTCCTACTGCCGGTGGTACTATAAGTCAGGAAAATTCTTGCAGCGAGTGGTGCTCAGTCGCCGAAGGAGATGAGGTAACTTTCAACGGTCACCATCCCTGCCGCGACTAAGCATTGCATCGTAGCAGTCTCCGAACTCCCGTTCCGCAAATGCTCACTCGTCTCCCACGTCGCAAGGTCATCTATGTGAAAGGACTTCTGATGTCCGTGTTTCTGGCCAAAGTGAGCCATGTTTAGTCGCAGAACAGAAGGAGGTAACGGTGGTTTGCCATTATTCTCTGCCACAACTAAGTCCTGCCCTGGTAGGGACCGCAACTGGATGATATGGATGGCCAACCCTCCACAGTCCTGGAAGGTGGTCAAAGTGGATCTTCGGAGGATACTGCGACACCTGGTACTAAAGGCTGTGGTGTGGAACCGTCGGAAGCACCCTCCGCACCCTGTACTAATGTTGAGAAGGTACATTCCTGCGGATTACTGCTCTCTTCTGTAGCTGAGAGACTATTGAATAGCCCGCAAAACCTACTTCGAACTTCGTCATCTTTGGCGAAACTGGAGTTGGAAAGTCGTCCGTCATAAACCTGATTGCCGATAGGGACGTTGTGCACACCTCCAATGACGCACTTGGGTGTACATTTCAGCACGAAAAGCACCCCTTCTCATATGACGAAGTATCGTGCTATCTCTGGGACACCGCAGGACTGGGCGAAGGATCCGAGGGGACGGTTCCTGCCAAGCAAGCGGAGAACGATCTGAAAGTTTTGATGCGAAACCTGATACGTGCTGGGGGCATCAACCTCGTCATCTATTGCATCCGTGGTGCCCGACTCACTGTAGCCCTCAAGCACAACTATGACATGTTTTACGTCACTGTCTGTCGGAAAAAGGTTCCAGTCGCACTAGTTGTCACCGGTCTCGAGCACCAGCAAGGCAAAATGGAGACGTGGTGGGAAACAAACGAGTCGAAGCTACGGCGGCACGGAATGCAGTTCGATGAACATGCCTGTGTGACGACACTCAGAATCGATGATCCTCACATAGCCTCACGACGCACCGAATCGCAGAAAGCCCTGCGCGACCTCATCACTAGGTACTCCGTCCACCAGGCCTGGCAACCCGATGAATCGTTTATACAGCGGGTCTTGCCAGTCTTTCGTAGCGTCTTTAGCGGGACGTCTACGACTCCACGGAGAGTCATTGTCTGCAGTTCCTCCACCCACCTGGCTGGGACTAGCGTTGTCTTCACCAAAAGCTTTGGCCGGATTGGTGGTAAAGAGTACGAGTTCGTTCATGTGAACAAGGACAATTTGAGCAGGCGTAGATCGTTTGCGGAGGGTGAAGAAGTTGGCACCGGCGTTTTGGTCTTCTATGCCTCCATTCCAGCCGATGACTGCGTCTCGCCTCCGGAAGTTATGGCGCTGGAGACGTTTTACAACTTGGCAGGCGGACAGCTGTGTCCTGTGATCGTTGTACTCCAAGGCTGCGACGATGAGCAAGTCGCTCGAGGGCGCTGGGCCAAGGCTTCGCATTACAAGGACATCTATTTGGTCACCCTTCCTAGCGCTGGTGACACCGGAACAAAATTGGACGAGATGATCGAAAGACTGTGCATAGAGCAAGCCGTAGTCAAAACTCAAGGATTCTTCAAGAGGATAAGGATGCTTCTTTAACAAGTGATACTATTCACCATCCTCAACGCTCGCACCCAACTGTGCAATACCCGTGGCAATCGGAGATAAGTGAAAACTTCCTGATCCTAATCCATGCTAGGTTATATTGTCTTCTTTTTCTTTTTGCTCTTCATGCTAGGGAAAGGCTCGCCTTTATGCAGATTCAATTATGAATTTTCTGTCTAGTCACACTGATGTCCTTTTAACCACACGATGTTCGTCAAGTTTCGACGTACCTTATTTAGTTGTCAAAGGCATGCAATGCTGTGGTGGCAGTTATGCAGGTTCCTGTAGTACCCGAGTCCGAGTCCGAGTCCGATTCTCTGCGCTTACTGTATTCCTCTATGTACGGTGCCAAAACGGTCTCGACCCAGGAGCACCCTCATTTGGCGACGGCGAACTTCTCTCATTTATCTATCACCCTTTTAGTCTCTACTATTTTGACTAACTTCGCTCCGTCCCTTTAGAACACGCCGCGTCCGCGCCTTCTAGCGTTGCCGCAATGCAGCCGCAGTACGACTGCACTCAACATACTCATTCGTCACGTTGGAAGTGTTTCCGAGTCTGGATGTTTACATTTCGCAAATACATATGTACGCGTTCTGGATCAGATGTGCCCACGCGGAAATGTGATACTTGAATGCAGTAAGAGAACAAAAAAAAGGATTAGGCCGGAGACACGCTCTAAATATTGCAGACACCCATACTCGTACGAATCAGCTACCCTGCGATTTTCTCTGCCACTTCCAGTGCCTGGCCAGGAGAAAAACTACAACGCGCTTGGAGCCTCCTCGCTATGTCTCTCTTCCTAAGGCCCATTCCGTTTGTCAGGAATGACCGGAACTTCTGAAGGAAGACGGTGAGCCATTTTCGTATGTCCTGCAGGAAGGAAGGACGAGCAGGGTTGCTTAGAGTGACGTCAAACAAGTCCCGAAGAGCGCTCTGCGACTGAGCTAGTTTCTCCGCATAAAATGTCAGGTATGCTGGGAGAGCAGTAATGCATGCGTGCGCGACGGCTGAGATCCCATATTTCTCAAATGTGCCTTCGTTTCTTTTCCACCAATCGTCCATAGCACCCTTCTCGTTCTCCAAGCCAGTGACAACGATGGCAACGGGTACTTGCTCGCCACACAAAAACTCGTAAAAGAGGCGATAGTCTCGCTGCATCGCTTCAGTGAGTCTCCCGCCCTTGACGCAGAAGACGAGGAGATCAATGCCACCAGCGTCGTGTAGGGATGTGACGAGCCGATGTGCTTTCTCCATCGCACCCAAGAACGTGTTGACACCCATGTTTGGCTCTTCTAGTCCGACAGTGTCAAAGATGCGGAGCGGTATCCCTAGGCTTGGAAGAGTGAACAGATATGGTTCTGCGTGTAGCGTGCAGCCCTCCAGGTCAGGCGAGGTATGCGCCACTTCACGGTTGGCCATCAAATTGATCACGGAGCTCTTTCCAGCGCCGGTTTCACCGAAGAGGATCACGTTTTTGGGCTTCTTATCAGAGAATATCTGTGCTGCTGTCCGGGAAGACAGCGATCAGCTGCGCCGCAACGTATTCCACTGAGACCTACGAGCTTGCTTCTCCGGGTCGTGATAAACAAAATGACCAAGAGGTGAGCCTTCAATTGATTCTTTCTCCACGAATGAACCTGAGTTATAACCTCAAGAATTTGTAAGTGATTTGCGGGTGGGGAAGCCAATTAGACTGGCGTACTATTGGCCATTTCTAGAGTGGAATTTCTGCCGTATATCTACACGGTGACACTGCTATGGTTGCGCGAGCTACAAGGGCAGGCTATGAAGAACGGCGCGTCCTGAAAACGGCGCGGGTAGGCTCGACGGTAGGCAGAATGAGGTGAGTTCGGGATTCCGAAGGCTCGATCCAATTTATGGCGCCATCTTGCCATTGACGCACATTTATCATGTGATCGAAGGACCCTCGAATGTGGGCGAACCGCCCGGAATGCAGTGGAGTTGCGGTAGCCAGATATGAAACACTCAGGGCAGAGTACAGCTGATTGTTGATGCACGACGCGGGCTCCATGACCACCCACGATGCCGAAGCGAGGCTGAAGGTCGCCAAAAACGTACCGAAAATGTTGAGCTAATCCAGGGTTTAACATGCTCTCCCGGTGAGGATGGCAGATTGTGATATTACGGAGTATTCGAATTTCGACTGCGCGGCGTGATTCGGAGCTTTCATATAGATCATCCTATCCGTCTAGCGTATTGGCTTAGTATTGGCATCCGCAAGATCTGGTTTTGGTATAGCGTCCTCCCATATGCTCTCTGAAGCGAAAACATTAGCCCCCCAAAGCTGTACCCCCATATCTATGGTTTAGCAGAGGGTGGAGGGATGTCCTCTGCCGGTAGTACTGGGTCCTTCCTGGGTTCTGGTTCGCCCATCGCCTTCTTGACGACGGAATTGCTGAGTATCTTTGAGTACTTTAGCTGAACGAATAAGGCGCTGCCGGGATCATGTGAGCACGAACACACATCAGGTAGTAGACGGACGTGCTTACTCGGCTTCAACCAGGAGATTTCCACTGAGGTCCTCCACGCGTCCAGAGACGGTAGCCTTACGCCCGCTCCTCTCTTCCAGACGGACCTCGATCACGATGAACTACGAAACAGGTTCGAGTACGGTCCAGAGACAGAACGTCGGTGGCTTGTAATTGAAGGACAACTTGGCCGTGACCTCCGCGATGGCGTTGTCTGAACGTCAAGTCGACAGGCGATCAACAATTTGCCAGACAAGATCGGCGTCGCCACGCACCGTTCTCGTCCAAGAGCGTCGCGAGCAGTCCACCGTGGACGATCCCGTCGTGTCCGCACAAGCCCCGTCCCACGTGTACAATCACGACCGACTCGGTCTCGTCACACCTTGCTCTAACCATCGGTATCAGCTCCAGCTTGCCCGGACCGCGCAGCGCCCCTGCAGAGGTTGTTCGCGCGGCGTTCCTCGGGGAAGTTCTTGCACGGGCGTACTTCGTACCAGTCGGAGGCGGCGGCGCGGAGGAATTGGAGGAGGGGTAGGGATTGGAGGGTGCGTTCGAGGTCGGCAGTGTAGGCGAGGAAGTCGGGGATTCGGAGGCGGGGCGGGGCTCGACGAATGTGAAGTAGGGATGCAGGAAGAGCGCGCCGGCGATGTAGGCAGGAGACACTGCACCAACGCCATCAGGCAGCTGGCAAGCCACGATGCTCGACACAAGGCGCGGGGATCTAAAGATTGACCCGCGGTCCCAGAATCGGATATATGTAGGAGGACCTTGAAATCCCTATGGAGACTGTGGGTGCAGAGGATGCACGTGAGTGGGACTTCGGCAACACTAAAACCTTTGCACAGCTTTCTGAGGGATTCAGACCTGCGTCTGCTAAAAGGGATGCATAGCGCATCATCACTGGCGCGCTCGCTTCCTCGAAGAACGAGCACGAGCCCGCGTCCGGATCGAGCGAATCATCCACGTCTGATTACGGATATGGACGCCCGACAGCCACGACCCGCACATAGTAATACGGACTGTCAGCGTGCCACGCATCCCGCGACTCGTTGGCTTTGACAAGACTGATGAGGGCGTTTCGCGTCATTGACTCAGTGGGTCACACTGTCACGTGCACGTAGTGTTCAAGGTGACAAGCACAAAGACCGACCCCACGACTCATGACTCTCCTCAGTATGGCAGGAGCGCCAATATCATCCACGCGCAACCCTCTCTTTGTCCCAGTTTTGCTTGAATGTATTCTTGACTGTTTTTTTTATTCCGGAAGGAATGCCAGGAATGGGGGTTTGCTCTGCCGGCAAGGATCTCGATGACTTGCGGCAGTCGAGAAACGCACTTGCCACCCTGGCTCGGACATGTCGAGATCTTTCAGAACCTTCCCTTGACCGCCTGTGGCGGCGATTGAGCACTCCAGCACCACTTATCTGTTGTATCGGCATCACCGTGAAACCAGTTGACAACTGGATGGTGGAACGATTATCAAAGGTGATCCTTATCGTTTGGTATATTGGCTGTGTTCTCGTTGATGGGGGTGTCTGTAGATTCAACCATCCCCCGCAGAATGGAAAATCATCACTCGCTACTCTCGCCGTATCTGGGAACTCACGATACACTGGGGATTAGCACCCTTCGCTTCATACTTTCTGGAATCCGCTTCGAGTCACTCATCATCGCCTTTCCTCTTCCCAAACTTGAAAGTTCTTCACTGGGCCGTGGATCCCTGTTATGAAAATCCAGATTTGACAGTGATCACGCGCCAGTTACTGGTTCCCACTCTCCACTCTCTGTCAGTCGGTCTCGATGTGAGGCTCGGAGATCACAAAATCAATCAGTTCCTTCAAAATTATGTTTCACTTTGTCCAGCTTTGACGTCCCTCGGACTCAATTTTTTGAACGGCCGACCGCAGAATACAACTCGACTTTCGCAGACCATCTGTGCTCAGAAGCGTCTTGAATCTCTCAAACTATCCCATCCAATTGACGATGTCGCGCTGAGATACGTTATACTCTCTCCACGGCTCAGAACGGTCTCCCTATCCCTCCCCCCAAATTTGCGTAGCATAAGTATCACATCTGCTGATATTCCGTTTCGGAATGTCAAGGAGCTGGAACTGCACTCAGCAGATCTCTATTTTGTCTCAAGCCTCTTACGAGCAGTGGACCAAGCATTCCATACGCTAACTCTCGATCACACCGGTCTACTTGAAGCAAAAGCCTTCTTCACTTTCTTCAGTTCCCTGTCCAGCCCTCGGCGTACGCATTCCCTCCAGTCGATCCGTCTCGATTCGGTTGTATTCTCCAAAGAGATGTTCCACATACCCTATGCCAATGCAATCCATCACCTGACCTACAGCATCCTCCAGCCTCTCGCATCATTCGAACATCTTCGTGAATTGGGGCTGTTTCAACTGAATCAGTTTTTTTTGCGCGACGAGGAGCTTGTGGACTTGGTTCATAACTGGCCATTGCTCGAGTCCCTCAGGTTGGACTGCATCCACGGTTGTCGCGGCTCACTCGTGACCCTCGGAGGGCTGTTATCGGTCGCCACACTTTGCCCGCGACTGCACACCCTTGGGCTGTCCGTTGATGCGAGGGAGGTTCCAACGCAGACGGACGTGGACGTACGCACCACGAGTCTGAAGACATTGTTACTCCCCGATTCTCCCATCTGCGACGCCGATTTAGTGGCGGAGTTCATCTCCCGACATCTCCCGTCCCTCGATGGCGTTATGGCGTACTTCAACACCACTGCTGAAGGACGGCCGTTACTGGCTTCTCGCTCTCTCGGGGAGAATCAACGGCGATGGGGTGAGGTCAACAAGCTTCTGCGATGGAAATCACGCTGACGTGTCTCGGGCGTGTCGGTGCATGCGTCCTTTGAAAAAAAATTCGGATACCGATGTTTTGTTGGGCTTCGGATTGTGTACATGCTGTCGCGTCTCCTTGCGTCTTTGCTGTCAATGTTTTCGTGCCTGATGTAACAAGCACTTCCGTCTTCTGCGTATCGGTTCGAACGAGGCCCACGATGCCCCGTAGCGTGATGTCCTAAAGGCCGTGTGCGCAAGGAATCATGGCGTATCCGTCGACGTCACTGCTCGCTTCCGCGAAGAACGACCATGAGATGATCACGGATATGGTCGATACTTGGCTGTGACTGTATCGTATACAAGTGTACCCTTCAGCGACAGTCGGCAAGGCCATCGCTCGAGTGAGACTGAGTTGGGTCTCTTCAAATTTCTTTCGCACCGTGTATCGTTTTCGAGGGTGGTCTATGCCATATGTCTATGTGTATGGGCTTAAGTAGTTAGCGGGGTAGAAATCGCGTAGGGTATTGGTATTCCAAAGATCCGACGCTATGCGTCCTCCCATGTGTTCTCTGAAGCAAAAACATTAGCCCCCACCCCAACCCAAAAGCCGCACCCTTCCTGTCTATGGTTTAGCAGGGGGTGGAGGGATACCATCTGCCAGTAATATTGGATCCTTCTTCCTTGGTTCTGGTTCGCCCATCGCTTTCTTGACGACGGAGTTGCTCAGTATCTTTGAGTACTTGGGTTGAACGAACAAGGCCCTATGGTGAACATGTGAGCACGAACATGCACCAGATAGTGGATACACTTACTCGGCTTCGACGAGGAGATTTCCACTGAGGTCCTCCACGCGTCCAGAGACGGTAGCTTTACGCCCGTTCTTCTCTTCCAGACGGACCTTGATCACGATGAACTACGAGACAAGGTCGAGCATGGGGGACAGGACGTCATGGGAACGCATACCTGGTCTGCGAACGTCGGTGCCTTGTAGTTGATGGACAACTTGGCTGTGACGCCGATCTTGTCTGGCAAATTGTTGATCGCCTGTCGACTCGACGTTCAAACGATACCGCCACAGAGGTCACTCGTCGTCCCCACGTACCGTTCTCGCCAGACTCTCGTCCAAGAGCGTCGCGAGCAGTCCACCGTGGACGATCCCGTCGTGTCCGCACAAGCCCCGTCCCACGTGTACGATCACGACCGACTCGGTCTCGTCCCACCTTGCTCTGACCATCGGCATCAGCGCCAGCTTTCCCGGACCGCGCAGCGTCCCCGCGGAGAGGTTGTTCACGCGGCGTTCCTCGGGGAAGTTCTTGTACGGGCGGACTTCGTACCAGTCGGAGGCATCGGTGGCGGCGCGGAGGAACTGCAGCAGGGGTAGTGATTGGAGGGTGCTTTCGAGGTGGGTGGTGTAGGCGATGGAGTCGGGGGAGTCGGGCGCGGGGCGGGGTGCGATGAAGGTGAAGTAGGGATGCGGGAAGAGCGCGCCGGCGGTGTAAGCACCGGCAGAGACGGCACCGACAAGCAAGAAAGTGCGGAAGACACCGGGCCGCGGAGAAGGCGAGGGCGGGGTGGTGGTGGCAAAGAGCCGGGCGGAGCGGAGGACGCGACGGCGGAGGGCACACAAGAACATCGGGAGACCGAGGATGAATTATGTAAGAATTGACTTGCGGCCGGATCCGAGCGGTGTCTGAAATACGTCTGGTGTCGTCCCTCGTCTTCCCTCTCAAGACCACGATATCGACAAGAAAAATCAAGATGGTGAGTCGACGTTGGACGCTCAGAACTGCGTTTTGGATGTCAATGGCACCGACACTCCCGTGAACCTTGGATTACAGCAAGATTCAGACGGATGGCAAGTACACGATCTGGATGCAGCGCAGGTGTTTCTAACCAAGCTGTTGTCCAGTCGGTTCAGCAACATATGACGTGTTTATGAGAGCAGAGTTGCACGACAACGATGATGCTTTCACGTTGATTGCTGGATTCGCTCTGAGACGAGCGAGTGCTAGAGCTCCGAGATGCAGTGGCGATCGCTCCCGTCCGTCCTTGGTGACGAGCGCGCGACTGACTCTGTTCTCGCCTCCATGACCAGCCCGCCAAGTCCAAACCTGGTTCAGGCAAGAAACCAGCCCCCGCACCTGGCTCTGCCGCCAAGGCCGCCAAGAAAACGAAAAACCCACTCTTCGAGGCAAGGCCCCGCAACTTTGGTATTGGTATGTTCCTCATCCTCGTTGATACAGAGCGAGTCCTTGAAACCGTCGTGTAGGTCAGGATATCCGTCCCAAGACCGACTTGACTCGCTTCGTCAAGTGGCCCGAATACATTCGTCTCCAGCGTCAAAAAGTAATCCTTAGCCAGCGTCTCAAGGTCCCCCCTGCAATTGCGCAGTTTTCGCATACCTTGGACAAGAACACGGCCACCCAATTGTTCAAGCTTTTTAACAAGTATGTCTATGTCTCGAGCGGCGCCAACGTGTGCTCGACGATCATGCAGATACCGCCCAGAAACCAAGACCGAGAAGAAGGAACGTCTCGAAACCATCGCCAAGGCCACCGCCGAGCAAAAAGAGGCAGCCAAGAACAAGAAGCCTCTTTTCGTCAAATACGGCCTCAACCACGTTGTTGCTCTCGTCGAAGCGAAGAAGGCTTCCCTCGTCGTCATTGCTCATGACGTCGACCCTATCGAACTCGTCGTTTTCCTTCCTGCTCTCTGTCGCAAGATGGGCATCCCATACGTGATCGTCAAGGGCAAGGCTCGTCTTGGCACCGTCGTGCACAAGAAGACCGCTGCTGTCCTCGCCATACAGGACGTCAAGAGCGAGGACCAGCGCGAACTCGCCACCCTCATCAGTGCTGCCAAAGCTAACTTGTAAGTCAGACATCTTCGTTGGTTGTCCGCGACAACTGACGGTATTTTTT
Organism: Strobilomyces echinocephalus; assembly: GCA_038090115.1. Lineage (NCBI taxonomy): Eukaryota > Fungi > Basidiomycota > Agaricomycetes > Boletales > Boletaceae > Strobilomyces > Strobilomyces echinocephalus. The sequence continues at coordinate 9,348 of JBBPMC010000376.1, read as the reverse complement.
TCCCTACAGTTCCGACAAGTACGAGGAGCAGCGCCGTCAGTGGGGCGGAGGTATCCGGGGGTACAAGTCTACCCAGATGTTCCGCAAACGGGCCAAGGCCGCTGGGTTGAACCCCAATGCACCGTCTCTCGGCAAGCTCTAGAAGGGTCCCAGGCTCTTTCTTCTGGGTTTGGCAGCTGTTCTCGTCGATCGCGTATGTCAATGAAGTATGCTATGCGCTACGAATTATGCTCTTCATGGTTACGCTACAGTGAGCGTGGACCGTACAGGATCGGGGTGTGCGGTGGTCACCCGATTAATCGCAAGAATACCATCGAATGTATTTTTTGGTATCACTTGAGCTCGACAACGAAGATCAAATACCGCCCAAATTGGTCTCAATCATCGACCTCGTCATTGATCGGTGGACAGACCACTCGATCACGGGTTCGATGATGGTGATGTTGGCGCCATCAACACTGGCGGCGCGCTTTGAATTTGACCGTCATTACATAGACGAATGCGATGTTGTCGGGTCATAATTGGGGGACAACCGCTCGTTCTGATGCCTTCGAGTTTCTTCTGAGTCAACCCACAATGCCTGACCGGTTGGGACAGTACTTCGTCGTACCTTACCGGCCGGTTACCTAAGTTCACAAAGGCTTGGGGCTGGACGGTCGATTGCGCTCGAATACAGGTGATAAGGCACGTCTATCACATTACCCGCGTGATTTCGTGCATCTTTTTACGTTTCGTTCCCTGCAGTGTGAGCCAGATGCTCTTCTGATGAAGGTTTTCTGGGCGACACCCCTGTACCTAATCAAGATAAATTGATGGCACGCGCCCCCGGCACGCATCGACCGACAAGGTTAGGTTCAACAAATAAACGGTAAAGGTGTGTGCGCCCATGCTCTATTAGTCTAGGGTCATGTCAGGACTCATACGTTCGTAATAAGAATATAAGTACAGTTGTAATAGACGCCTTGCGACGGATTCAGAAACTGTCAGACGCCTGAGTGCTGTTCACGCTGATTGTCCATCAACGCTTCAACCCCCCACGATGGCTTCAGCAAGCCAGACCATCCAGGATGGCATCTCCTATAATATTTCGCCTTCTGGCACAGGTGCATGTCTCACGTTGGCAAGCGGTCAATCTTCCGCGCAACTTCAGAGCTGCGGCAGTGCCAGTTCACAACAGGTAAGAGATACTAGCCTTTGTCTCCACGACAAGAATCACTCATCCACCGCTTGCGTAAGTTTGTATTCCAGGCATTGAGCAACACTACCTATTCTCTCCAGAACGTCGCGTCCAAGACGTATATTGGTACTAACACGAGTCAGCTGTTTTCCCCTTTGCTGTCTGTTTCAACACCGTACAATTGGTCCATCAGCGGGGGGTCCCCATTTTCGTTAGTTGCATTTCCATCGTGCTCCTTCCAAAGCAAGGTTTCGATTGCTTTGTCAGAATTTCTCCGAACGGCTCGCCCTCACTTCTGTGGGCCATCCCACTGACTAGTAACACCAATGCTACGGTGAGTCCGATTATATATATGCTCCTCACTCGTCGAACGCCATCTAGGTAGGATTAATATACCCATGTAGTGGTGTCTTCGCCACCGGCTGGTCGATCACCACATTGCAACAGTTGACTCCTACTCCTTCTACTCCTGGTCGACCTGGCACATGGAAGATTATTGTCGGCGTATTAGTCGGCCTTTTTGGGCTACTGATCTTGATCTTTCTGCTCGTCCGTCGGCGTGCCATAAAGGAAAAGCTTTCAAGTTATGGTGTAAAGAGGGGGCATACAGTTGGGGAAACGTGATCTCTTGTGTGGTACTAGATCTGGCTCTTGCGCACGTCATGTATGCTCAACCTTTATGTATAGTATGATTCGCGCGTGCGAGGGGGCTTGATCCACAGATGCAATAGCGATCCGCTCCTATGTAAGTGTGAAGTTGGAGTTACCAACTCCCAGATCGCCCGGCCGTAGCCCTCTATCTTGTCTATCGATCCTCGACCAGGACCACCAGATAGGATAGACGACGAAACGTAACGAAAATCGACACTACATCCGAATACTTGTAAGTACGCTCATCTCTGAGAAACGGTCCCAACGTTCAACTAGACGTTAGGCAGACTCTCCGGGATTCACCTTGGTCATGCAAGCAACGACAACGGTCACAGCATTCAACTAGCGCGACACAGGTACCAAAACTCTGTCCCACCCTCAGGAGTTTGGTTGTAGATGATGTTTTGCTGTGATTGTGCTGCCTGGAGATACCAGTAGTTGACATTATCGGATGTCTGAATGCTAAAGACCACTCGACCTGTCAACACATGAGGCCAGCGCGACGAAGCGAACACACGAACGTGTAGCTATTGTTATTCCCCGTGATGTTCCATGAACCAGCAGTCGTGGTAATGAGGTTACCGCCCACGGGTCCATAATTGACCCCAACGCTAGGATCGCTGATGGGAAGGATGCTCCCTTGGATGGTCCACTGCGCGCCACGATCAGTCCGCGGGGAATTCACTTTAAGATGGGATGATGAACGGACCACTTGTGTGAGTTCACTGGGCACAAGGGGGCTGACGACCAGGGAATTATTAACGCCAGTAAAAGTGACGGCGAGGAGGTTGTGATTCGGATCCGGAACAGTGTTGATGATGAAATAGTTGCCGGGAACTGTCAGGCTGGAGATGGCAGACATTGTGTATATGGGGGATATTCAACTCAGCTTCAACTGAAGTATGGGATCCAGTGTTTTGGATATCTGTGCAAGGTGCGAGTGACAAGGGCACCCAGTTCCTGTAGAGTGGAGGAAGGGTCTTTACAAGCAAAATCCGGCCTGAGATTGAGTTCTGGCATGCGTACTCCGACCGCAGCGCGGGTACTAAGGATTACGGTCGTGCGGAATTACCCCTGGCCTGGATCTCTTAGCATCGCGGTTCGCTGCGAAGCTAGTACGTACTGCGAGGGGGCACTATTGGTACGGTTCTATCCGGGTGCCTCACAGCGAGGGCAACACCAGTAAACAACGTCCGCGGGCCGGAGGCTTCAGATCATCCATGATCTTGCAGCCAACTTGCTGCAAATTATATCCGCATTTCGGCAACAACCAGGCTACACTGCTGAGGATTCTTACCTCCAGGAACTCCAGGAACTTGTGTCAGAGAACAGTGGCTGGCACTTCAGCGTGTCTAATGCCACAATTGACCAACTGGCCTCAGTCTCGACGAAATGGCCGAGCAAATCGAACTGCGCGCAACCGGATGGTGGCACCTTCTCGGGACTTTACTACTTAGGTCATGATGGATAACCGAGTCAGTTAACTGCACCCTCGCATTCGGTCGACGTTGATCAAGCCTCTTACAGCGCCGAGGAAGAGAACTAGTGGGATCCTGTTGAAGAGCTGGATATCAAGACCCTTATAGTTTGGACCACAGCGGCCAAGATAACAGGATTTTTCCCCCGGTATTTTCTGGGACACTCGTCCTACTCCATTTAGCTCGTAGTCCGCCCTCACTGCCGCCATCGTACTCGCCTTTGTAACTTGTTCGTCTTCATGCGTGTTCACTTTCTCGCACTGCCCCAATACGCATTGTCGCCATCCCCGTCGCCCCTCAACCTCCCGTGCGAGTAACAGACAATGGGTAAACCGAACAACCAGTGACAGAGAATGTACAAGGACGGACAAGACTGACGGACAGACAAAGACGACGGCTACCAGCGACGAACAGATAGGTTTAACAAGGATGGACAAATGACGGTGCGTTCAGACTAAGCCGACGGACAGCGACGGATGGACAGACAAGGACCTCAGACAGACAAGGACGATGAGAACTGGTCTTGGTACGCCTGCGCACGCAACACCTCCATGCGTCGTGTTGCGCCGCCGCCGCGTTCCCTCCCCCATCGCCTTTTCCCCTGGTCAAATCACACGCGAGGACTCGCCGTCAGCCTTCGCATGTTGATTCACGCTCCCGTCATCCACCAGCTCCGTCGAATTCACACGTAGGTTACAGACATCCATCCACAACGGTGCCGCCCTCACCCACACATTCAACTGTGTTGCACATGCTACAGCTGCAGACGTTCGTCCTCGCCCTCGGCTGCCCTCGCGCATTTCTGCTGTCGCCATTAATTTACCCAAGCCTCCCAGATGCACCAACAATGTTCCTACCGACCGGGACCACCAGCCTGAGATAGGATAGACGGCGAAACGTAACGAAAATCGACACTACATCCAAGTACTTATAACTACGCTCCTCCGCATCTCTGAGAAACGGTCCCAACGTTCAACTAGACATGGCACAGACTGACAAAGGGGTCACCGGGACCCACATTAGTCATGCAAGCAACAAACGGGTGTAGGTGCATTCCTCGGCGTCCACGACACGGCGAGAACGGTCACAACTTCAACTGGCGCGACACAGGTACCAAAACTCTGTCGCACTCCCAGAGGTTTGGTTGTAGAAGATGTACTGCAGTGGCTGTGCTGCCTGGAGATACCAATAGTAGATCTTGTCGCCTGTCTGAATGCTAAAGACCACTCGAGCCGTCACACGAGGCCAACGCGACGAAGCGAACACACGAACGTGTAGTTGTTGTTATTCCCCGTGACGATCCATGAGCCACCACTTGTGGAAACGAGGATACCGGGCCCGAGCCCATAGTCGACCCCAATGCCAGAGCTAAGATCGCTGATTGGAAGGATGGGCTGCTGCTGAGGGGGGTTGTCTTGGATGGTCCACTGCGCGCCACGATCAATCCGCGGGGAATTCACTTTAAGATGACACGATGGACGGACCACTTGTGCAAGTTCGCTGGGTACAAAGGGGTTAACGATCAGGGAATTATTATTGCCAGGAAAAGTGAGAGCGAGGAGGTTGTGATTCGGATCCGGAACAGTGTTGATGATGAAATAGTTGCCGGGAGCTGGGCTGGAGACAGCGCTGGACATTGTGTATATGGGAGATACTGTCTTGGATATCTGTGCAAGGTGCGAGTGACGAGGGCACACGATTCCTGTAGAGTGGAGGAAGGGTCTTTACATGCAAAATCCGGCCTGAGATTGAGTTCTGGCATGCGTACTCCGACCGCAGCGCGGGATGATATCGACGCCTCATTACACTTACTAAGGGTTACGGCCGTGCGGAATTACCCCTGGGGATTCGGATCTTTAGCGTCGAGTAGAGTTCTCAAGTTGATAAAGCGGCTCAAACTGTGAAGCTACGTATGATTCCGAGAAGAATGGATCAAAATGGAACCATACCTCGATCGCATCCACCGGTGGCGTTCCAGTGTCTGGTAAATTTTTTATAGTCTCAAGCAGATCTCCCTGCAGACAATTTCTCCACGAAGGGCAAATGGCATCCATCGTGACGCCTGTCACAATAGAGATCGATTCGGGTTTGTCTGCACGTTATCGCGTTTGCCTTGAGTTCCTGACCATAAGAATAGATTGGGCCAGTTTCGACTTGGTCTCAGATGGTGCCACCATAGGGAAGAGCTGTCAATTTTTATATCCTGGTGGCACTCAGTTCAGCCAAACTGGCGTGTTCTTTGGACAAAAGGAAATAACACTAAAGTGGGTAGCGTTTTTGCTTGTTGACCTTTTTCCGCCAAACGCGCCGCGTACAGGATCTACATCGTCAACAATGGATCCCCAGTCACTTTTTCTTGTGCTCACGGTTCCAAAGGCCAAAATGGGAATGGCTACATCATAGTCGCATTCGCTGGCGTAAGACTTCCTCTTCAAAGTGACCGTGCTTGGTCTCACGTGCCGATCACTGGCAGAACATATACGTCAACAACGATAACAGAGGTTTGTTGTCCTTTCATCTTGTGTGGCATGTCATCATCGTCATCCATTATTTGAAAGATGATGGTGTGAAGTGAGCCTCATTCCGGTTTCGGTCATGGATCATCCTCAAATGATTGCGATCTATAGCTCCAACACGTACAGCGCAGCCCCCGTCGTACCTCTTCCTTAGTGGTACGCATGAATCATAAGTGTCTTTGGGGTTGATTAAGAATTGATTTATCAACTACATCGATATCGGTGTTGTTTTATTTCTTGGTGAAGGACCGTTGACTATTGCAATGGATTTCGGAATCGAGTATCTTGGGCTGCGAGCATGCCTCTTCCGATGTCATGAAGATCGTGGCATTCTCAGTTGCGTCACGGCTATCTTGAAATATGTCGACAACCAAGAGTAACGCTATATCTTACACGTTTACTTCGAGAGCCAGAACAACTGCTGTACTACTATTCTTCTCCTTCCTTACTGCGTAACGTGTCTTCATCCCCTTTGTTGGGCCAAAAGGCTGCTTCGAGCTCGATGACGCGTGCCCATATTGCCTCTGCGTGGGCGAGTGCCTCTTGTGCGCTCCGTCCAGCAAGCGGCTGACCAACCATGACCGGAGTAAAGTAGTCGTCTACGATATCTCCGATCTCTTGCACGAATTGCACGAAGGCGGTGTTAGCCCTAGACCAGTTGTAAGAGAGGTCCGTGATTGCCTTCACCGTGAGATCTTCCTCCGATCGAGCTTCCAGAGTTTTAGATGATGATTCTGAGACAGTATTGTAGACGGTGGACCACGCGTCCAAGTAGACCTGCCGATAGTTGGTGAGCGCTTGAGCGATGACAGGAACAATCATGCTTCGCACCTTCTCCATTGCCCAGAGGAACACGAGACCGTCCTCGAGCGACGCCAATGCGCCAATCCTGGCCATCTCTGCAGTGTAGTCGCGGGTGTCTTTGCGCTCGTGCCAATAGCCGTAGTCGAGGGGGAGCTTGTACGTGAGGGCTGTGGTGTCAAAAAAAGCGACTTCGCGGACGATGCCGTTAAGGCACTGAACTAGCATTGTCAGCGTGCGAGTCGCTAACTTGGCTTTTGTGGGATCGTCGAGCGGAATCTTGGCGATGAGCTGCCCGATGAACCGGGGATAAGCCTGGGCGGCGTAGATGCGATCTTGATAGAGGTACAACGCGAGGCGTGAAGCGGGGAGTGTGCTGGATGCAGCATCTAGGAGGAATTGATGCGCGATGGCGTCGTTGTATGGCGTCGGTGTCGGCGTCGCGCGGAGGTGGTGCGTGAGCGACTTCATCGTCGGCGTGATAGGGGGAACATTAAATAACGCGTGACTGTGACTACAATGGAACACACACGTGACTAACTCGTGTCACGCGTTCATTCAATCGCGCTGTCCTTGCCTCCGCCTCAATCATGATGGACCAGCAAATCTGGGAGTGGACCCTCACCAAGGGTGCCATTGCGCCTTGCTTCGTGCGCGACGTCTTCGCAATGCGTCCACACCCTAACAGAGGTTGGTCTTTACCATCTCTTTTTGCAGCGCAACTCACTCGACGAGGCGTCGATTTTTCCTGGCTCGGACACACCCCTTGTCGGACGGTTCTTCTTGTCGGGATTGTCGTCGGAGTACAGGTTTACGATAAGCGCTCTTTGTATACTAGTCAGTCTTGGGTTCGCTTCGCCAACCCTCGGCACTGAGGACATCCCCAGTCGACGACGGTACAGCCGTGATCGATTGCATACTTCGACATCCTCCCCCTGAGCCCAAACCACGTTCACCTTTGCGAAACAACACAGCTCCGTACGTCAAGCCAGCCTCTCGACTTCCCTCGCCGAAGAAGCCCCGTCCAGACAGGACCAAGGAATCGATGGAACCACCACCTCCAGTTGCAGAACCAGGCCACCATGTCCGCGTTATCGGCAGATTTGTTCGGCACTACGAAACCAAGCAAATATATGCCGATACGATCAGTATGTTCTCATCCCCTTTATCATGGGGTGCTCATGTCCTGCCACAGACCCTTGTTCGTCAGCCGACGAGATCGCGCATCTGGAACGCGTCATCAACCTCCACAGAGAAAAGTATTCTCTCGCTGTTCGCTTCGTCCTACCTCCAAAGCCTTGGGGAACCACCCCACTTGACACGTTGACACGGAACGATGCAAGTGCGAACGTGTTCTCCGATGCATCGCGTCGAAATCTGAGATCTACGTCGTATTCGCTCCCCCCACCACCCATGCCAATTCCTCCCCAGAATCGGAGTCGACTCTCATCTGTGTCAACGTATGCGCATTTTGAACACTCACAGTTTCCTTCTTCGCCCACGACGGCGTCCGTCGTATCTTCGACCCCATCGAGCCCTTGTAAGCCGCAGAGTCCTGCTAGAGCGCGCGAGGTAAGTTCTTAGTCCATCATTTTATGACCTTACGATGTTCCCTTGCATTACCAGGCACCATGTAAACCTAAACTGCGACATCCATCGCGTCTGCACACGCGCGATCTTACCGTAAACACTTTCCGCTTATACATCAAGCATTATATGGACAATGCGCCTCCCTCGCGGAGTGGGTGTGAAGAATCCCTTGCTACTCCAACGAAGCACGCGAGAGACGAGAAACACGACGAACCTACTCCTCGGCCTCGACTGAACCGAGGAAATGAGGGAGCTGATGATCAGGACGGACCGACGCTGGGTTTCACGCTGTCCCATTTGCGACGTGTACCCGAGTTGGCGTTGCTCGCCGCGCGCATCGTTCGTGCTGAATCACGAAAAAGAGACAGGGGGGGTCGAGAAAAGGACCGGGGAACTTCTCAACGTACTACGGGCTCGGCAAGACCGAAGGGGTGTAGGGAGGGGACCGAGGCGACGGGGGACCTACCGCGTAAGAAGATAAGACGGCTGTTTGCTTGGGCCGTAGTCAAGTTATACGAAGAGGGCAGCATCGTGATTTGGGACGGCGACGTGCGGTCCTTGCCTGTGCCGCCGCCGCCGGTTTTCGAAGGGGGTGGAGACGGCAGGCTATGGAACATGCGCGACACGCAGGGCACTTTTGGCGATAAATTCGTGTCATGCTCCCGCTCGTATGTGCCATCGACCTCTGGCGATGCGTTCTCCACCATGTCTACCACGTCTGCGTCGGTGTTGTACACCTCGTCCGCGTCCGCGTTCCTCTACTCTGATTACCACCCACCTCGACGGTCCGCGAAACGCCGTCCCGAGGACAAGTCTGGACAAGCGGAAGCAGCATCCGAGGTGGACGTGGTGGACGATGACGCTGACCCGGGGAACCTCTCGGATCCGGGCATAGACGAGGAGGCCTACGTCCCGCTCACGGCGCCGTTGTTGGCAGGACACGTCAAGGAGGCGATGGGCGCGTTGCGTCGCGGGCAGGGACGAGGCGGCGATTCTGCGAGACCGGCAGAGCCGACGCCGGAGGACATCTCAAGGTATCTGCAGCGAACGGACGGACGGTGGGCTAGGGTTGGGGCGTGGGCCGTCGAGGGGGCGTTGTCGGTGTTGAAGACCGAGTAATGGGATCTCAGGTTCG
>JBBPMC010000375.1:0-24485 GCA_038090115.1 Strobilomyces echinocephalus | reverse complement strand
GACTCTGCTGGCGGAATACGCGCTTCTGCTGGCCAAGGCTCCGCTTGGGCTAGGCCTCAGCCGCGACGAAGTGCGAAGAATTGCAGAGACGGGCATGAATGCTCGTTTCATGGCAAAGGCATAGCCTGTGAGCACCAAGGATCTCAACTTCACGCCATGTGTGCCGAGCATACTAGCATCGACGGTGATACCCTTGGAGATATATGGTTGTTTTCGAATAGCCACGTACGAGATAGCTTCAACGATGTGTAGGATATCTGCTTACCCAAACGCGCTGAAAATGCATCGGTCATATATTAGACATTTCCGAATCGTGCATTACCTCAAGGTACACATGTGTCGTAAACCACAGTCGACACCAAGGCGAAAAAAAGCTGCCCGGTTCATACAACAAATAATACACCTCAGATGCCACGTCCACCCGTCACTTCGAGGGTGTGTCCACTCACATACGACGCCAATGGCGACGCGAGGCTAGAATCACCCCAATTTTAGCATCATCGCAACTGAGCCTGTCGATTCGAAACACTCACAAGAGCATCGCCGCCGCCGCTTCGTCCGCCGAAGCCCCCCTACGGAGTGGAATGTCCGCATACGCACTGACGCTCTCCGCAGCGCGTGACTGCGCTATCGGAATCCCCAACGCGACCTTTTTACCTTCGATCTCGATCGCCGCACCGTCTTCCTTGGCCGCGGTCAACCTGCGACCAACGTCGATCCAATTCAGCTCCCCAGCCCCGAAACGAGAAAAAGGCGGACACGCACCGCGTATGGATGAGTCCGTACGCAACGGTGTTGGCGCGCACGCCAAAGGGACCCCACTCTTTCGCGATCGTCTTGGTGAAGCCGAGCACGGCCGACTTGGCGGCGGCGTAGTTGACCTGGCCAACGTTCCCGTGGAGACCCGAGATCGAAGAGACGTTGATGATGGACCGGTTCACGGGCGTGGGGCTCTACGAGGAAAGAAAAAGATATTTGGGTCGAGCGTGACGCGCGCGTCGAGTAGGGAACGCACCTTGACGCGGAAGTACGGCGCGGCGGCGCGGACGAGACGGAAGGGCGCACGTACGTGGATCTTCATGATCACATCAAAGGTCTCGTCCGGCATGGTGTGGAGCATCTTGTCGTACGTAAAGCCGGCTACACAAAGAGGGGATAGTGAGCAATCGAAATCCCGATCGCGTGTCCGACGCACCGTTGTTGACGATATGGTTTATTTGACCGAATGCCCTGTGGAAGACGGGTCGTGAGACGGCGGGCCTCACGCGTCCACGTGGACGGGAGGGACTCACTTGAGGGTCGCCTCGACGATCCTCTGCGGAAACTCGTCCGCGCCGACGTCTCCTGCGACGACGATCGCCTCGCCGCCCGCAGCCTCGATCTCCCCCACGACCGCAGCAGCCTTGTTCGCGTCGATGCTGTCGATGGCGACGAACCGGGTCAGCCCAACCCGCGCCCACCCTCGATCGAGGACAGCCGACTCACTCGCTCACGACGACCTTGGCTCCTTCCTTGGCGAACAGCAGTGCTGCACTCCTGCCTATGCCCTGTTCGACCGTCGGCGCATGCTCGGAGTCGACCCCAAGGGTGGACCACGCACCTGTCCGGCTCCTGGAGTCGTCTTGGGTCCAGTCGTTCGCGTGCACTAGAAGCGAATGACGCACCTGTGATGATGGCGACCTCGCCGGCCAAGAGGCCGCGACCGTAGGTATTGCTGATGTGTCCAGAGACCTGTGCGAGACGGTTGGCCATGAGGAGTTGTGCAGAGGTCGACGAGTGCGTAGATATTTTATGTAAACCCGGGCCGAGCGCAGGCCCGGAACTTACGCACCGGAAAATCACTTGATACTGATGCATGTCCACGTGAAAATCACACTCGACTGAAGATACGCTAGGCTAAACAAGAACGGCCACGACTACCTGCAAGGTGCACTCAACCAGTCCGGGACGAATTGAGCACGGGAATCGCAGCAGTTAAATCTCCACACTCAGAGACCCTCGGCATATTTCACCATCGACGAAGCCCGGAGTTCGGATCTTGCGTGATACGGAAGGACCATAGGAGGATTGATAAAGATTCGATCGGTTAGCAATATGTTGGCCGGGGCAAACGCTACCAAACGACACCCCAAGCTTCGAAGGGGGGGCTGACCGTTGACCAAATCCAAAACTGGGAGCTTTAGATCGTCGCGGACTCGACTTTCAAGCTTCAGTGTTCAGCAATCTCTGTGGATCGAACTTGTCAGGATGGCCCTATTCAGAGTCACGAGCAGTCTCCTCAACGTTATCTCTGACTATCGTGCTCACCATTCCGAAAACGACGGCCCATTTTTGGATACAAAAGTCCTTCTACAAAAGATCAAGGATGCCTGTCTTCCAAACATATAGCTGCAGACTCACGTAGGGAATGTCAGTCAGTGCACGATGCGCAAAGCCTGTGATGGAAACGATGGTTAAAACGATATCCTGATGGGTCACGAATGTAAGCAGCATACCCAAAGTCGTCACTGGGCGCCAACGGAGACACGCATGGATCTGGGGGAGTGCGTAGTAGTCGCCGAAAGTAGGCACCGAACAAACCCGTAAGTACAAAGCCAACCACGATACACAGGAGACCCATGCCTCTGTCGCGGCCAACGACGTTGTCCAATTCGTCCTGCACAACTTTCTGAGCATCAGGGTGGCAAGCAGCAGCCACATCGGTGCAATAGAACTCTGTCGAGCAAATAAGACGAAACGTTCGATCCACCTCGCAAACGCGTACAATGTCTGAACCAGCACCAAAAAGGGATCCGGCAAGGTATGCCATTTCCTCGTGTGAAAGATGGTGTGTATCTTGGTTCCCGAGAACATATCTGGCAAAGGAAGGCATCGCCCGTAGTCTGCAAGCGAGTCAGGCCAGTAGACATGGAGGCAATGGAGCACCTGTCACCAGCTCACGGGCTACACAACCCAACTGATCGTGAAAGAGTTTGGATTTCTCTTGACACCAAATCTTGAGGTAGCTCGCGTAGAATGGGACATACTTCAAGATTGAATACCTCTCGACGAGCATTGCACCAGGACGCATAAGTATCTAGAAACGTTTCAACATCCTGCGAATGGTAACGATCTCTGGAGCGTCTGTCGCTGTGGGGGTAGATTTACCATAGGTGACCCGTAAGACGACGGAAGTAGCACATCGGTTCACGTGCGCTTGGTGGTGTTTATGGCCGTCGAGAACGACATCCCGAGCTGCTTGCATCTGGATCGGTCTATGTGCTTCCACGAGGTTGGCTTTGTTTTTTGTCCATAATGTCGACTGATTCCTGGTGCCCCGTGTCAGGTATGTGATGGCGTGTTTTTCGCGACAAGGATTAGTCTGAGCTCACCTAATGCCGCCCGATGATAACGACGATTCTCTGGCCGACACGCAACGAGATGGCGGGCCCATACTGGTTGACCCACGCGGCGAACTGCTGCGATTGACTTTGCATCGAGGTCATTCAGACGGTGAGCTTTCAGGTCGAGCAGTGCGTACTTTACTCTGGGAAAGGCGTTCCCAAACAACCGGTGTTCCGGAGGACCGGGCGGCAGAGGAAGACGACGCCTAATCTTCAACTTTGCATGAAGGACACTGCTAGCAAGCAGTAGGCAGGCAATAGTTTTTCCATTGGAGGCCAAGTCGAGCATGTAGTCCAACATGGTCAAGATGCGGAGCTGCGGCTGGCAGGTGAGTCGATATCGTAGTTAATATTCCCGGCCCAGGAGCGGAACGGATAAAGAGAGGTCCAATACAACATCGACAAACGCGCCGTCGGATGATGCCCTCGCAACCCTCCAGTCGTGCATCGCCAACTACGAGGAACAGGTGCCCCTTCCTCAATCTCACCATGCCCTTTCATCAGATGGTCAATTCCCTCAGATTCCAGCCTGCGGGGCTCCTCGAGGCATGCAGAAAGGTATGCAAATTTGTGGATTCTAAAAATCGCAACCGGAGCCATCTCTTTCTAGGTTTCATTACCTGTTTTCATGCTTTCATACATGTTTTTATTTTTATTTTTTATTTCATGTTTCCAGCGTGCTTTTCTTGGTACCCTTCGTGTGATGACGGGTGGAGCTGACGCCATGAATCAGTGACACACGTTTGACATGGTGGACACTCTGGTCCGAATCTCGTTCGCGTGCTTGAGAAGGATTTCGTCGAGGTTCGTAGGTTCGAGTGATATCGCGTCCGAATAATATCGGATCGCATCGTCGTGCCTCTTGCAATCCCTTGGAATGTCACCGAGGTTCACCAGTGTTTCGGCGCAGCGTTCTCGAAAGCCTGAGCAAGAGGGATGACTCGGTTTACTGACGATGCCACCAAGGCGACCTACCACGCTCCCGCTGCGTGCGCTCGTCGCTGGTTCCAATGTCTCGTGGGTCCCTCTGCATCTGCCGGAATGCTTCTATTGCGTCTGAGAGGCGACTGGCCTCTCCGAGAGTGTTGCAAACGGTGTGGTACACAGCAAATTCCAATTCCGACACCTTGAACTAAACCAAGTCGCAGCGACTATACCTTGACACCGGTACACAGCCCTTCATGCATCAGGATGTCAGTCAGGACCGCGCATGCCCATTTTGCAAGTACATGTGAAGGGGAAATTTTGAGTAACAGCGCAGCAGCATAGGCTGCAATCAACTTCTCCGAATTTCCAGTGTCCAACGTGTCGTCGCCAAGTTTTTCCAGGGTCTTGATACATCCGTTCGTAGATTCTGACAGACGACATTAGATTCTCGATCGAACAATAAGACGAGACTCTCACCTGTAAGCCAATCAGATAGGAATTTATTGCTCGTTAGGTGCTTACCCAGAGTGTCATCAATCACAAGAAGCTTTGCAGCATCGAATGTCCGCCCTTCAGCATACAGAGCTTCGTAATGATGCTCTTGCTCGTGTACGTGGATGTGGCATTGAAGTTCCTGGTTGGCTCGTTCGAGCTGCGCGACCTTATGGTCTAACGAACACGGTCGTTGACGGAGCGCAAGCGAGTGCGGCGATGAACATACTGGCTTCCATTTGTGATGCACGAAGTGACTCACTGTGAGCCTTCTTCTCGTCGGCTGCGCGATCAGACTCGGTGAGATCATGGCGAGGGTTACCAACGGTTTCTTGAAGCTGTGCATTTTTGTCACCTAACGGATGTGATCATCAACGAAGAGCGAGCACCAGCGGCAAGAAACATAGTAGCAGCCGGTCCAGAAATTGCATACCTCATCCTCATCAGCTCAGATAGCGGGCTCATAGCACTGGGGTCTTCCGAGTCTGTGTTCGACGTGGCCACTCTTTTCGACTTCACAATAGGCAGCTTGATGATTAGCTTCTGGGTCGCCCTCCTACTCTGGCTTTCCGCGACCGTCTTTTCGCGCTTGTTCTTCGCCTTGGCCTTCACCACGTCCGTTAGTCAGTGTCCGTAGCCCATCGCACCTTCTTTGCTATCAATCGGTCATCTGACCGCCATGCCACGCCTCAGAATTTCCCGCGATCACCGCTGCCATGGCCAGCCTCCAGCCTCATTCGCTGACCCCATCCCTGGAAACCCCTGGTAACATCATAGCAGCAGAAAGAGAGGTTTTAGACGAGGCCAGGGCCCGATTGGTGAGCCATTTACATTCAGATCTGGCGGAATGTCATGGCGTACCTTTCCAAATAGATCCTTCCCCAAACTCGGTGTCCTTCCCCTGAAGAGCGAGCTGCCATGATGAGGGAAGCGCTTGAGAAGAAGAAAGTGGCCGTACGCCTCCTAGCTGATGCACAGAGTGAGCTTGAAACCCACTCTGCATTCATGATCGAGGATGGTGGTCTTGAGGAGACCATTCAGCTCTACAATGCTCACTACAATATTGGGGACCATTATACTGCGGTTGGAAGATTCATCAAAGCTGTGTCCAGGATAACACTCGAGACCTGCCCTCCAATTGACACCATAGGTTGTCAGATCTTATTCAAGTTGTTGCCTCTAATATCTCATCATTCAGAAGCATGAAAGCATTAATCTGGATGCCAGCCAAGATTTAGTAGGTTGTCCCCCCATCATCTACTAGTATGCTGATCATTGTGATTCAGGCTACCACTTCAAGTTTGTGATGTGTGTCCTTTATTTCTTGGCTGCTTTGGTGGTGTAATGACTGCCAGCACCACATGTCAAATAAATACTCAATGGTATTAGCCTGTATTTTACTGTGTTTTCATAGGGGTGGCTGTTTTCACGATATGATCATGCACGATGTCAGCCTCCCACTTGACCAGTGCGAAAGGAACATGTTTGGCTGAGAGCCCCCGAGTCAAGGAGACAGGCATGCAAACAGAGCATAACTCGCCGCGACGCCAAGGTGTCTGGTGCGCAGTTCGTCCCCTCGACGGTGCCTGATCGGGTCGTGAAAGCCAGTGTTGGTCTGGTTGATGTGGGGTGCGTATGTCCAGGGTGGTATTCTCAAGTGTAAGGTCTCATGATTACGGACAACCCCTGGGGCGGCCGCAACTGACCTCTCAAGATTCGCGACTCTCCAGACCCAACGACTTATCCAACAGTGGCACCTACATCTGTTGCAAGACGACGTCCGAAGACCACTGAAGGTGGCAACCGGCGGCGCAGTGGGACTGGTATCGGTGGTAACGGAAGCTGTGGGTGTGTAAATGACGTAGCATTGCGAGGTACAGCACGCACGGGGTAGCGGGGCATCGCGTATGAACGTCCTCGACGAGATACAACAAATTCGATCCCACCTAGAATCTGCTCGCATTACTCGACAGTCCGTATCGTATACGAGTTTTCCATACCTCGGTATCGTCCTTGAAATTCCAGCAATTGACGATATCCTGATGGACCTCTGCGACGTAGGGAGGCGAGGGGGTTTTGAGCGCGGTGAGAGACCTGTCGAGAGACAGCACGCAGGTTGCAAAAGCCTTGCTAGCGTTTGCCTGGCTCCATTCGGCCGGCAGTAAGTTGGAGTACGTACTACCGAGAGCGCCGTTATTACCATTCTGGGAGTGAGACAGGTGGCCGTCGGCCGTGAGAAGCTGTCATACGCTCGTTCTTTTTCTCGACCATTTCGTTTGCTGCGATGCCCGTCGGTCGCGTCTTGACCCAGGTCAAGTCTTTTTTCACGGCTCTCCTCCAGCCAAAGCGGTGCGTGTCTCGTCGTCCGACCCTGTAGACGTCGTTGACCCGACGCGCCAGGCATCGCGCCGCCCCCGCCCCGCCAGCGACACACTACCACCACTCTCCCGCGCACGACCTCCCCTACCTTCCCTCCGAGGTCTGGTCGATGATTCTCCGCGAGGCAACCCTCGTGTCCCCAGATCCCCTCGACATCTCCCTCGGTCTCTCGTTCCTCGAAACTCCCTGCAGCGTCGTCGACTATCGCGTCGCCATGCGCGCAAAATGCGACCTCGCCCTCGTCAGTAAAGCTTGGAATAGACACGTCCAGCAGTATCTGTTCGAGTTCGTCTGGATCGACAGGGCGAGCCAGGCCAAGGCCCTCGCCTGGACCCTGCTCACCCAGTTCATCGGCGGAAAACCTTCCGGCGGCTGCTGGATCCGTCGACTGCACATGGATACCCCTGCGTTGAAGCGTTGCGCTACCGACGACATCCGAACCATCCTCGATTATGCCCCGCATCTGGTCATCTTTTCCGACCATCACGCCGTCCGGTGCACGCGCTACCACGAGTTCACCGACGTGCGATGCTCTCCAGAGCAGATGGTCTCTGCCCTCGCCAGCCGCGGTAGCAAGCTGCGCAAGTTGTCCCTCACAAACTACAGCGACGACCCATTCCCGTTCCACATCTCCAGAACACTCAAGCAAACGGCTGCCAATCTAGAGTATCTCGAGCTTTCCTCGTCGAGCGTCCCTGCCATCACGGGACACAAGGTGGTCAAGACCCTCGCCGTTTCGTTCCCCGTCTTGCAATCCCTCAAACTAACCCTGGACAACACGACGTTCGCTGTCATCGCAAGGTGGGAGATGCCCAGACTGCGAAACGTGTCCGTAGTGTCTTCCGACTTTGGTTACGCTGGCCAAGGCTTTGCCAACTTCTTCGCCGCTCATGGGAAAAAAATTCACCAACTAGAACTCGGTCACTCCTCCTCCCTCGTCGCTGAGCATCACCTCTCCCTCCAGCCCCGTCCCGTTCAGCAGATTCCTCTCGCAGAATGGTGCCCGAAATTGAAAGAGTTCATCTGCTCTGCCGACGCAGAGTGGAACTGGCGAAACCCGGATTGGATCGCACCCCATGTGTTGCTTCCTGCCCATTCTCGCCTAGAATTCATCGGCATCCGCGACATCGACAAGCGTCTACTCGATGACGCCGCATCGTTTCCGTCCGACATCGAAGACGACGCCCCCTTCTTCCCACTCGCGGAACAAATTTCTTCTCTCCTATTCAACGACGCGTTTCCTTCTCTGCGATACATTCGCGATCTCAGCCGCGCCTCTCACTCGATGCGCTCTGGCACCCGTCCGCAGATGCGGGTTTTGAAATTCTGGTCCAAGATACTTGCGCGTTGCGGAGAACGGCAAGTCTGGCTGGAAGACTTTCGTGGCGTCAACATCACCTTGCGAGACCTCAGACGTGCAGGGCTGGAAGCATAAAGTGTCGTTTTCATCCTCGCCATGGACCGCTGGAATGGCCCTCGTGTCGTCCCTTTTTTTCAAGGACCCGTTCTTGTCTTGGTTGTTTATGCATACCACTTCCTATCGAGTTTATACATCCCCAGTGTACATCGCCACCCCCACCCAACTGTAGCCATTCATCACACGCATCTTTCATCACCGTTCCTTCGTTTTCTGCACCCATGAGAGCGCCTCGCCTTCGTCGATCGAGCGATTGCTAACTCGCGCTCCGTTTTGGAAGCCGTCCACTCCTTTATTTAAGTACTATGGCTTCCTCGCACGGTTCTGTTTCGTGCCAGTGTTGACTGTCTCCTTCGATTCGATTCGTCTTTGTTCATAGTTTCGAAGGCCGTATATCTCCCTCGAGATGGAGCTGGACATTTTGGCGTAGCACATTTCTCGTTCTACATAGTGTAATAAACCGTTAATTGGATTATCGTGGGGTGTGTGACATCGACATCCAAATATTCTTGTTTCTGTCCGGCATGATGGTATGCTCCACCAGCAGCCTGCGTGGATATCACATACTGAACCGTCCACGCAGGACGCCGACATCGAACACCTCGTCCTTTCCGGAAAACTCTTTGGTGCCGACTCCCCAGAGCGCACTCCCTCCCCATCCCTCTCCTTCGCCTCCGACGCTTTCGACGACGAAAAACTTCCCGCAGACGCCCCCAATCTTGATGCCGTGCACGAGTCCATCGGCATGGGCCCCGGCCGCACAGGCGTCAAGGGCGTCATTCGCGACCAGCACGAGGCGCGTGCGATCCAGGCTGCCAAGCGCGAGCGCGACATGGAGGCGCTGCGCCGACGCATGGAGCGGGGGAACCTCGGCGGGAAGACCTTTCTCGAGGAAGAGGCGGCGCGACGCGCTGCCGAGGACGGCGATCGCGAGGTCGACGACCTGGTGCGCCGCGTGCGGAAGGACGTGCTCGGGCGGCCCAAGGGCGGTCCGTTTGGACACCTGAGGGAGGTGGGTAGGGCGGGCTTCGTCGCTGCCGTCGAGTGCGAGGAGCGCGGGGTCTGGGTCGTCGTGCATCTCTACGAATCGGTGAGCCTAGCCTCTTGGTCGGTCGACGTGTCGGAGCTGACTTGGCCAAGTCGTTGGACAGGTGTTTCGCGTTGGACGACACGCTGTCCAAGCTGGCGCGCTCGTATCCTCACACCAAGTTTCTCAGGGCGCGCGCCGCTGCTCTCGGGTTTGCGTCCAAGGGATCGTCGAAGAAGCGTTACGCGACGTATTCACGACAACAGAGTATACCCGGTAGATTCACCGACGAGGACGACGATCCTTATGGCAACGACGTGGAAGAAGAAGAGCCTTACTACGACGAGGAAGAGTATGAAGAGGAAGACGTGGACACGGACATGCTACCGACGCTGCTGGCGTACCGTGACGGCGAGCTCGTACACAACTGGGTTCGCGTCGACTGGGAAGCTGGACAAGCCGGCGTGGAAGAGCTCCTTTTGAGGTAAATCGTACGACTTGGATGTCCATTGCTCTCAATCACCGCTCTTTAGGCGTCACGTCGTCGCTGAAATGACTTCGTCTGGGAATGGAAACTGCGGCCTACCATCAGACGAAGAAGATTTCATTTGGAGCGATGAAGACGCGACTTCGTAGCCAGAGCGGTGTTGGCATAGTGAGTCCGTCTTACCCCATCTTTCTTCTAGAACCCATTCAGCATATTCACCGCATGCTTTCCTGCAGCTGTGAAGGCTATTCGTGCTCTTTACTTTTTGGCGCGCCGTTCCATTGTTGATGAGTGTTGTCACAATCACAACACACTACTTAGTATATGCAATACCATTGATTGATGACTATAGATGGCACGGTGACTGATCGGCCCAGACTATTTCATGGATGTCAGGGCATGGTGCGGACATCAGGTTACTGTTTCCTTATCGCCACGTCGACGACGATGGACCCCAAAAAGGCGGAGGAAAGCCGCAACCGCTCACAGAGAGACAACATCGATGATACAACCGGACGAGAGGTGGCTCCTGCACAGCAGCAAGACGCCCATGGCGGCGTCGAAAAGGTCGAGGCGGCTCTGCGCATCTCCGGTCGTTACGCTCGTTGGTGCCTTTTTATATGGTACGCTCATTCCCTGCACCGGTATCCAGGTCGCAGGCTAACACGGCGCGCGCGTCCTGACGCTGTCTAGTCTCGCGTTCGCGGCGTACATTTTCTCTCTCGACGACTCGACCACGTATGCGTATATCCCGTTCGCGACCTCGAGCTTCGGAGAACACAGTCTCTTGAGTTCTGTAGTGGTTGTACAGTCGCTCATCAGTGAGGTTTCGCATCGCGCATGAGGCGTTCATTGTTCATTGATGCCACGTCCTTAGTGGCCGTAGGTAAACCGGTCATAGCCAAGGTCGCCGACGTCTCCTCGAGAGGCACGGCGTATGTGGGCGTTCGTGAGTACCCGTCTCCCGATTCCAGAGTCGTTCGTAACAGCGTCGTCAGTGTTATTCTATGTCCTAGGTATGTGATCACGACGTCGTGATCGAGCGTCAGTCAGGTTCGAAGTTCTGCACAGGATATATCGTGATTGCTTCTGCATCCAATGTAGCCACGATGGCTGGCGGCATCGCTCTCTATGCAATGTACACCGTTCTTGCTATGACGTATGTATACATGTTGAGTCTCTTTTTGCAGGGGTTTCACGTACGCGATCGGCTTGCTTCCATGATGACCAACCGACCCAGTCTTGCAGTGGATTTCAGGTTCTCACTCAGATCCTCATCGCTGACATAACGACCCTCCAGTGGCGGGGACTCGTGGTGGGACTCGTTTCGTTGCCATTCCTGGTTAACACTTTCATCGGCCCTAATATTTCGACTGCCATTATCGAACACGTAGGCTGGAGATGGGGTTGTGTGTCCTCTTTCGTTTCTACGTCGGCGCCGTGTTCACTCTCGTTTCAGATGGAATGTTTGCTATACTAGTTCCCGCGCTGCTCTCCCCACTGACAATCACGCTCTTATGGGCCGAGTACAAGGCAAGGAAACTTGGCTTCGTAGGAAACGTTCCAGACGATTACAGAGATAGAGCACCCACCGCCGATACCTTATTACGACGTTTGTGGCGGACGGCTGCGCAACTCGACCTCGTCGGTCTCGTACTCCTCTGCGCAGCGGTATCGTTGATCCTCCTCCCGCTCACCCTCAGTCAAACCGTCAAGGATGGTTGGAAAAACGGTAACTCGTAACCGTGTCGCCGTATAACGCCATCTAGTAACATGACTCAGGTTCAATTATTGCGATGCTCACTGTCGGAGTCGTGCTTCTTTTCGTGTTCACTTTCTGGGATGTCTGCGTCGCATCGCACCCAGTCGTCCCTCCGCGCTTTCTGAAGAACAGGAGCGTGGTATTCGCGTCACTGATCGGCTTTTTCGATTTCGTGCGTCGTTTTTAGTGATCATCGTTCGTCCCTCACGAGCCACCGTAGACGTCCTTTTATCTCACGTACACGTATCTGTATTCGTTCATACTGGTCGTCGAAACATGGCGCGTGTCTCTCGTGTTCTTAGTTTCACTGCGACTGATCGGACCGCAGGTCGCTCGTCGACGCAACGTATTTCATACTAACGCAAGCCGTCACGCTGACCCTCTTTGGCGCCCTATCTGGCGTCGCGTTGCGCCTCACGCGTCGGTACAAAGTGCGTCGACTGCCTAGCGTCTCTCGCACGGTACTGATGCTCACCTCTCCCCCTACGCTTCCCAGTACATCCTGGTTGGCGGTCTCGTCGTACGACTCGCGTGCGCCCCCACCTTCTCCTCTCAAGCGATCCGCACTAACGTCGGCCTCGTAACAGCGGCGTCGCCATGATGCTCTACGCCCGAGGCGCCCACGGTTCTGCCGTCGCGCTCGTGTGGACCCAAATTCTGCAAGGCCTCGGGGGCGGCCCCGCGGGTATCACCTCCCAGATCGGTGCGCAGGCCGCGGTGCCACACGCCGACGTGGCGACCGTCACCGCTGTCGTCTTGCTCGTCACGGAGGTCGGGGCCGCCGTCGGCACCGCATGCGGTGAGTCCTCCCCTCCCCCCCTTCAAGTCCTCCACCTTCTCCGAGCCCGTGCTCGACGCTCGATGCGCTCGGCTTGGCTCGGCGCCGACAACGCGTGCTGACGAGCCCCCTTTCCCCTTACAGCCGGCGCGATCTGGGCCAGCACGATGCCCCACAACCTAGCCAAGTACCTGCCAGGACTGACCGACGCCCAGCGCGCCGCGCTGTACGGCAGCATCACCTCCGTCAGGGCCCACCCGCGGGGCGACCCCGTCCGTGAAGGCGTCATCCGAGGTACACCCCTCCCGTCTCTTTTTCTCTCTCGATCCCGACGTACACTGACGTCACTCTCTAGCCTATGGCGACACGATGGCGGTGATGATCTGGTGTGCGATCGGGACGAGCATCGTTCCTATTCTCTGTGCGATCGGGATGCCCAATTGGTACCTCGGAGATAAGCAGAATGCGGTGGATTCGACGGATCTCGCTGGGCGGGTTTCGACGGGGCAGGAAGATGATGCTGCCCATGGCACGGGTGGAGTCGTCGGCGTATCACAAGCCTGAACGTCGCAGGTGAGGTTTCGTAGCATGGACGACGGACTCGAGTACATACTAGAGAACGTTTACGATCACCCATAAACCTGGACGAGAGCACGAGCAAATTCAATATTGAAATACTGTTGTTCGTTCAAAACAGAAATAAAAAGCGGAGAACTATGAAAAGACTAGGGGAAATATTACACTCAATACACGACGAAAAATATCACGCCATTCCACCCACGCATCCGTCAGCCCCGTCAATCGTCATCGCTCGGGTTCGTCAGATACTCGTCGTCGTCGCTCAGCACCTGCTTGCGGCCGGCACTCCGCGCCCTGCCACGTTGTGGATGCTCCTCGTCGTCCATCGGCGTCAGAGCAGAGTCGTAGGACCCAGACGCTGATGGGGCGGGTTGGGTGACGAGCGGTGCGGCACCTGGAAGATCGCTGCCGGCGGTGGTTCTGGCAAGCGTGGCTTGGAAAACCTTTTCCATTTCCTCGGCGTCGACGTAGACCCACGACCCTTCTTGGTTGTACGTCCGGGCGTTGTCGAACATGAGCTGCCAGTCTTCCTTGAATTGTGGGATGTTCTTGTAATATCCGCTGGTGATGCGTTTGCGGATCGAAGAGAGAGCGATGGGCTGCGTGATGAGTTGGTAATAGTCAGGATAGTCCTAGTAGAGACGTGTGAGCAGTCGGCCTATCTGGAGAGAGAAAGCCACAGATACCCTTCTATCCGGAGGTTCACGGAACAGTTCACAACGTTTCCGACCGTCCGTATCTTCGCAGGCGAGAACCGCTTTGTAAGCCTCGTTGAAAGCTTTTTTCATTCTCTCTTTCACAGCGGGAGGGATGTCTGTTGCCTTCGTCTTGCGTCGTTTCTAGCGACATCCAACATTAGTATCGACAGGCGCATGAGCGTGCAAGCGACCACACTCACCGAGTCCCGATCGTCATCGTCGTCTTCATTGACTGATGGTGTCACAGACAGCGATTTCAATCCGCGTTTCCGCTTGCCGGCAGCGGACGCAGGTTCGTAGTCGGCCACCTTCGCCTTGCCCTTTCGTGATTTCCTACCACGAGCGTCCGTCTCACTAGCAGGCGTGCTTCTGCCAGGCGTCTCACTCTCTTTCAAAATCTTACTCGTCGCCCGCCGTTCCTTCCTTCCTCTCGCCCTGTCCGCGAACTCTTGCAGGTCCTCACCGTCTTCAACGGCCATCGCCCATTGTTCATCACTCAAGCCATCGTTGTAGTTCACCACGTTCCTCCGCCGTTGACCACGGCCCTCCAAGACCTCGTCGATCTCCTTGGGTTCAAAAGGTTCGTCGGTCTGGTAGCATTGGGGGAGTTCCTCGAGTTGCATGAGTTGCGCGGGTGGTCTGCCGCGATTTCCAGCAGCACGCCAATGTTCGACTGCATCTCGCTCCCGAGCCATGTCCATCGCACGGAAAATTTCGACTTCGTCGTCGCTTCGAGCAAGCATTTCATTCAACTCATCGTCATTCATATCGCCTGCCTCTTCGTTTTCTTCCTCTTGATCCGCCTCGAGGATGGATCGCTGGCGAGGAAATAAGAAATCTAGCGTGTAGGGAGGATGAAAGAGGAACGTCGATAGACACATACCAAGAACTCTTCCTGTTCTTCCACCGTGGACTTGTTGTCGAAGCGACCAGCTTGAATGACTTTGTCGTCGATATCAAGCTTGTACCGTGCACGGGCATACATGGCCTCTTCCACGCTCTTTTCGGTGATGAAACGTAGGATGCGAACAGCCTTTGTTTGACCGATACGGTGGGCACGATCTTGAGCTTGTAAGTCAGCATGTGGATTCCTAAGATGGGGCGTTCATGAGTCCACACACGCTCGGTCAAAACATGCTGGAAACACACCAATCGGAGTCGAAGCTACGGCCCAGAGAAAGTTGGTCAACATTGGTGACTGCAAAGATAAACAGCAACTCACATTACGACGGTGTCGGCAGTCTGCAAGTTGAGCCCCAACCCGCCAGCACGCGTGGACAAGATGAACACCTTGTATTCCGAGTCCTTTGCGTTGAATTGCTGCACATGGCCGGCACGTTCGTCTGTCTTCGTACCACCGTCAAGCCGAAGGTATTTCCAACCCATCATTTTCATGAAATCTTCCATGATATCCATGACCTTCGTCATTTGGAAGAAGATGAGTACCTGGAATCGATAGATCGTCAGTGGATGTTCTTCGGCTGGACTAGAGCACATTCACCCTGTGGCCCGTTGCAAAAAACTTGGGGAGGATGCGAGAAAGCAGCTCAAGTTTTCCAGAGGACCGGACGAGTTTGTCATCAATGACACCACTGGGATTGACCTTGTCCTCGACGCTATCGAACAAAAAGGGATGCTGGCAGATCTTCCGGAGCTGCATAAGCTCGTTGCTCAACCCTTTAACGCCTCCCGATTTCCTGTTGCCAGACGTGAGTACGACCGTAGACTAAATCCAAATCTGATGAACGCGCACCCTTTCGAGTCCTTTCCATCAGCAATCATCTTGTACTTCTTCATCTGCCTGTACAGCTGTGATTGCAGAGCGCTCATCCGTACTTTTATGACCTTCTCGACCTTGTCAGGCAGCTCGCTCTCGACGTCCTTCTTCAATCTTCTCAACAAGAACGGACGAAGGACCTTGTGCAGGCGACGAATGATAAGGAGTGCCTCTTCTTCGTTCAGCTCGATCTTGTCTCCAGTGCCAGAGTTGGCGAATGGCGTGTTGAACCATTCGTCGAAAGACTTGACCGAGTTGAAAATATTCGGGAGAACGAAGTTGAGCAGGGACCACAGCTCGGGAAGGTTGTTCTGGAGAGGGGTACCGGTAAGGATGAGACGGAAGCGAGAGTGATAGTACTGGCTCAGCGTTTGAGCCAGTTTACTCTGCGTGTTCTTCATACGGTGACCCTCGTCTACGCGATGCGTCACCAACCAGCGCATCCCGACTGACCAGTCAACTCACCGATGATCATGTGAACCCATTTGATCTTGCATAGAATCGGGCGGTCCTTGATGATATACTCGTAGGTTGTCAACAGGACTTGGAACTGACCCATCCGCAACTCTGCCTGTAGGTTCCTCCGCTGCGTGGGATTGCCCTTGTAGGAGATGATCTTTACTGAGGGTGCCCACTTGGCAAATTCACCGGACCAGTTCGTCATGGTGCTGAGCGGGACGATGACGAGGTAAGGACCACGCTGCTTCTTTACCTCGATGAGGAACGTGACGAGGGAGATCGTCTGGATCGTCTTTCCAAGACCCTAGAATAGGAGGTAAGCACAATGCATGGATATCGTGGAAATAAATGGCTCGCCATTTCGTCCGCAAGAATCCCATTAAGTCTGTTATTGTATAAGCTCACCATCCACTGCAACCCCTTGACCTGATAATCCTTGAGTGTACCACCAATCAGGAGCGAAGGTTGTTTGGTAATTCTTTCGGATATCCGATGGGCGACTGCGTAGTAGTCCACCCTGGCCTTATCCTCTGCAGCTTCTTCTTGTACCTGAGCGCCAAAGGTACTCTCATCCGCCGGGCCTTCTTCGGTTTCAAACTCCAGACCACCTTGTTCGTTCTGTTGCGCCACGACGGCCTGCGCGAGGGAATCGAGGTACGTGTCCGTTTGCCGAATTAGATGTGTTATGCGAGTATCCTTGGCTGTATCAATGAGTTTCATATATGCCTCTTCATCGTCAGCCTTGAGTGCCTTCAAACGCTCCTTAGAGATACGTTCGATACGCTTCTGCTCCTCTTTTTCTGTGAATGCGTGGAAACTCGTGACAGCTCGTCCGATACGAACGACACGATCCTGAGCTTGTCGACATGCCGCTATGACTTCTCTACCGTGGCTACAGATCACCCCGAGCTGTTCGACATGCTTGTGCTTCGCCCGCCTCTCGCGGTCGACGCGCTGTCGGCGCTCGGCTTGTTCCGTCATGCGCGCGTCGCGAAGGGTCGGTTTGCGTACGCGGCGGAAGTCGGCGCGATTGAGTGGCAAGAGAGTGCCTTGAATAAGGCGCTCAGCAACAAGAGCGCGCATGGAGCGCTGTTTCTCGAGAACGCGAAGAGATTTGAGTTCGATCATGGCACGGAGCTTTCCGTGTGCATTAGGAGCAGGATGGTTGGGGGCGTTCTGAGCGTCCGTGGTAGCATCAGCGTCCGTCTCTGTCGGATGTCCGAGAATGACGTCTGCGAGACTATCGAAGCTGCCGTCGCCCATCATGGCGTCCAAGCTTTCGAGCTCGCGGATGCGCTGTGCGATGCGCGCTTCAATGAAGCGATCCCTTTCGTTGATGATCTGGTGGACATCGAGGCCGGGTGGCATAAACGAAGGGATGAGGAGGCGCTGGAGGCGAGTGGCAAACATTGTTGGATCGACATCTGCAGGACGGTTGAGATGGGTGAATGGGAGACGAAAGGCATTATAAGGGTAAACGCCGGAGTTGGTGTCATCTTCGAGGAAGGGCCCCTTGGGTAAGTCGGAGGGAGACATGTTGGGGAGAGGTTGTGCACTGGTCTCTTCTTCTTGTGGTGGCTGCTCGGTGGCGGGACCTTGGGCAGGAGGGACGGATGCTGCGGGGGAGAAGGCAGGAGGGACGGCGCCCCTTTGCATCTTTACGGCGGCATCGGCGATCCTGGTGTTGACGTCGGGGGGAGCTAGCGCCTTGTCGAGGTCGGCGGGGACAGGGTTGTGTGGTCTGATAGACTGGTGGAGATGCTCTGGGAGGGGAGCGCCACGCGAGATAAGCTTGAATGCCATTATTTGTGCGCGGAGAGCGTTTATTTGATCGGGGGAGAAGGAGACGGGTGTCGGGGACGGGAGGGGTACGGCGGGGACTGGGCCGGAGGTGACGGAGGGGGGATTCTGGGGTGCAGAGGAGGCTGCAGGGGAGTCGGACTGTGGATGGGGGACATGGCCGTTGGGAAAGGGATGCTGTGCCTGGGGGTGTGCGCCGTCTGGGGGAGATGAGGAGAGGAGGAGAGAGGAGAGAGGAGGGACGCACTGAGCTGGTGGTGGAGGTGATGTTGTTGTTGTTGCGGATGCTGGAACTGGACGGGCATCTGCTGGCCTGCCATCGCCCCAACCACGTCGAGACGACGAGAAAAAGGACTGCTTTGCGACAACACAACACCGTGAGAACCTCTTACAAAAACAAATCACGTGATCATACGCGTCCCCACCATCCCCCGAGCAGGCTCCCCAGCCCGCCCCGAGCCGGCACGACCGGCTCCGGCGTCTCGGGTCGCACCGCCTCCTCCAGCCTCGACTTTCCAGGCGGTGCAGAAACCACCTCCCGTTCCTTCTTCGGCGGCGCCTTGCCCGCACGCTCCATCAACCGCTCCATGTCCAGCTGCACATAGTTGAGCCCAATGTCGAAGAACAACGGCTTCTTGTACGTCTTTGGATCGTCGTCCACAGCACCCCCGTTGTGCGTGAACCATTCGTTCTTCGTATCCGTCGCAGCAGTCGACACCGTCGAATCCAGCACGTCCACGGACCCGATAGCGAGCGGATACGACGCGTCCGCGGGCGTGCTTATCCCAGACAGCGTGGCTAGCGCAGAACGCGTCTCCCGCACCTGCAGCGTAGCATGCTGGATCAGCGTCAGCGCTTCCCCGTACTTCTTCACAGCGACATAACATTGTGCAAGGAAATAACACCTGTCCGCATATCAATCGACAGACTCCATCACCGTGTCGTCGACACCCACCTTCGTGCCCTCGTATACGTTAGCCTCGCCTCGATCGCAGCGGCGAGGTCTGGACTCTCGTCGACGATGCTCAGATTTCGCATCTGCGTCAGACTCTGTACCACCGTGTCAAGCAACTTGACCACAGCAGGATACAGTCTCGCGTCCACTTGCTCCTTGGTCTTGGATGCCCCTTGTGCCCCAGCCGTATCCGGGCCAAGCAGCGTGCTCACCAGAACTAAATCTCGCTGCATCCGTCGCGACAGCAATTGATAGACAATATATCCGTGCACGAACTGAATGTCTCGCGTGCCGCTTGAAGCGGCTGCCAAGGTTCCAGTATTCTGTAGTACGGTCAGCAAAGGCAACACCATGGTAACGAGACAGACCTGCTGTGCTTCCAATAGCTTTCTTGCAACGTCTTCCGCTTCGCTCAGTGCAAGAAGAACAGCGTCATAAGCAGCAACACCCTTCTTCGACCCGAGACTTTTCCCTCTTTTCATCTCTTTGTCGTTCACCGTACCCTTGTCCGCCGTCTCTCGAGAAGCAGAAATCTTACCCTCTGCCTCCTGGACTTTCAACAGGACGTCCACCAGCTCAGGGTTCCTCATCGGCACTGGCTGCCCCTCCCACATTAGCGTTTCCAACTTCTTTTTCTGCTGGCCACTCCCAGTCGACCGATCACCTCTAAACGTCTTGACCAATTTGTCATATCCCTCTACAATATCTTCTCGATGCCTCCCTGCCAGCTCCTTCACGATCGCATCGATATCATACGCCTTTTCTCTCCCGAGCTCGTGAGCACAATACCTTATCTCCGGCCCGATATCGTCTGCAAAGAGCGTTGCCAGAGCCTGATCCCGGCTCGTTTGCGCCCTCTCCGCAAGCTCGTCCAACAAGCTCCTCGCGACGCAAAGCTGAATGAGCGCGTCTTCGACGCCTTCCCGGTACCGCAAGAATCGGCCGTTCACGACGAGCATGTACACAGTCACCTGGATGAGGGAGGATGCCGCGAGACGGGACGATGCGTAAAGCGATTGACAGTGCGAGAGGAGCTGCGTGGACCAATGAACCGCGCGTCTGAAACGTCCCGTCGCACTGTGACGGAGAGCGCCAGCGTGTGCCTCGTTCGCTGGAAGGAGTGATTGGGCAGTGAGGTCCTGAGAGTGTGCCCATGCCCGCTCGGCCTCGAACAGCAAAAGCTGAAGACTGGGCAGCGAAAAGAGCTGACGACAGAGTTCCTGGGAAAGAATGCGCAGTAGACTCACTGTCCCTCCTTGATGACGTCTGTCGTCAAGGGCGGCAGCTTCTTGAACTCCTTGCCTCTCCCATGGGTCATCTTGAGAGTGGATCGCAGGCGATGCGTCCTGTTTGCACAGTGTTTTCTGTAGCGCGTAAAGTCGCTGTATCGAAGACCATACGCGCTACGTTGCTCGTTGGCGAGCTGGAGGGCTGTCCATCGTGATATGATACGAGTGCCTGCGACGCAGGGTTGCTGGAGTCATACCTTGGAAGGCTAGTTTGCCGTCGCTCATGGTATCTTGGTGTCGTATTATCCGGTGTACCCTTGTCGTAGCCGTGCCAACGGCAAGACGTAGAAATTACCAGAGCCGGCGAGTCGAGCGGCGATCGTACTACGTCGCTTAGCTTATTTAGCGCGCTTTCGAACACGCATCCATCTCACTCATCTCCTGTCATCGTTTTTTTTTCTTCTGGCGGATAACCTCGGCGACGACCGTTTGCTATGACCGACACGCTACCACCCACGCTGCAAAACGTCTTGGACCAGCAATCGTTGAAATGGATATTCTGCGGTATGTCGACAGTGGTACGTGGACACGATCACTCATGTTCGACTTGGCGCAGGCGGGAAAGGTGGTGTCGGTGAGTGTTTCCGAACTCTTGGATCATCGAAAATCATCATCGACGTCTCGGTGGACAGGCAAGACGACCACGTCCTGCTCGCTGGCTATCCAACTCGCTCAATGTCGCGAATCCGTCCTCCTCATCGTGAGTCTCTTCGTCCAGCCCCCGCCTCGCCTCGCTCATCGGATGGATTCCATCCAGTCTACGGACCCGGCACACAACTTGTCCGACGCCTTCGGTCAAAAGTTCTCCAAGGATGCGACCAAGGTCAACGGTTTTGACAACCTCTATGCGATGGAGATCGACCCGACCAGCGCCATTCAGGAGATGGTCGAGCAATGTATCCACGTTTCAGTTTCCACCGATTCACGACCTCGCGTGCTCACTCGTTGCTTGTCTCCTCAGCCGACCAGAACGGAATGATGGGATCGATGATGCAAGATCTGGCGTTCGCCATCCCGGGCGTCGACGAAGCCATGAGTTTCGCAGAGATCATGAAGTCGCGTTGCCCTTTCCATCTCGACTCGTCGCGTCTCTGACGTCGCCCCAGACACGTCAAATCCATGGAATACTCGGTCATCGTCTTTGACACCGCACCGACCGGTCACACACTCCGATTCCTCTCCTTCCCGACCGTGCTCGAGAAGGCGCTGGGCAAGCTGAGCACCCTGAGCGGTCAATTCGGGCCCATGATTCGACAGATGTCGTCCATGATGGGCGGGCAGCAAGACTCGCAGGAGGACATGTTTGCCAAGCTGGAGTCGATGCGCGCCGTCATCAACGAGGTCAACACCCAGTTCAAGGACCCGGTGCGTGTCTCGCGTGTCGCGGGTCGGTCGTTGACGGACCGGACGTCGGGTGTCTACAGGAAAAGACGACGTTCGTCTGCGTTTGTATATCCGAGTTCTTGTCCCTGTACGAGACGGAGCGTCTCGTCCAAGAACTGACCGCGTACGAAATCGACACGCACAACATCGTCGTCAACCAGCTGCTCTTCCCAAAGAACTGTACGTCCCCCCCTTTTACCCTCCTTTTGGTTCACGCCCGCCGACGGCTCACGCGGTGCAGCGTCAAACTGCGAGCACTGCAAGGTGCGCCAAAAGATGCAACAAAAGTATCTCGCGGAGGCGCACGAGCTCTACGACGAGTTCTTCCACATCGTTCAGCTGCCTTTGCTCACCGAGGAGGTCCGTGGTCCGCAGAAGCTCAAGGAGTTTAGCAAGATGCTCGTGGAGCCATACGCGCCGAACCTGGACTAAAGGAGCGCCGTGTCGTTCTGTTCTCCGGGGGGTCGTGGGCTGGTGGCAACGATTCTGAGACGGGCGAGAATACGGTGGAGTAGAGTACTTGTAGTATTAGCTTATTTCGTGTTGCCAGCCCGGGATACCAGGTGATACACCCGCGACCTAACAGGATTTGATGAAATTTAGATAATTTGCCCTATATTACGCTGTAGGCAAAATGCCAGTGCATGGCTTTCAAATCTCCCAAATGTGATCGTGTACCCCTGATTTATAGGCGATAGATATCCACTTCTGGAGTCCGTCCGAGTCTTCGATCGGGGAATGGGTGTTTTCACCACAGCACTCCACGCATTTCAGGCCCAGAAGTTTCTGCGGAGTCCGGACGACTTCGCGGTGGCTTGCACAGGCATTCAATATACGGCATCCTCGCAGCTCAATCACGCAAGGATCCCAATATCGACCGCGAGTATCTGACCGTCATTTTCGACGTCGTGTCAGTGCTGGTCGCGCCCAGGCTCGCTAAACGTGCATCAGGAGAACGCAAAGCACACGTATATCGGAGTTGTGGGCTCCGACCCTTGGACGTCATTCAACGCAAGTTTTTTCAGTTTCAGTCTCTGAGGGAACTTGAAGCCATTAATTGTCTCATCCGCGGAATGGTCGCCGCCTAGTTGGCTCATGGCACTCCTACATTAATACGATATGTAGGCATTTGCAAATTTGGTTGGCGCGAACATACTGGCTGACACATGGTTTTCTTATCACAAACTATTGTCGTCGACAGCAGCTAGTGACCATCAAATTGGGTAATAATGCCACCTCTCTGTAACGTCCGTTCAAGTAGCAAATGACCACAAACGGACGTTGTACCTGCCAGCCTGCAACCTGGATAGCCGCGTGCTGACCGGGCGCATTCCTGCCAGCAGCTACGAATCGAAGCTTACGATCGAGCCAGCGGGTCGAAGGATTCTGTGATGGCAGATGGACGCGTTGGACAGCCTCTACGCTCGTCCCCCATCCAAATCCCAACCCCATGCGCGTCCCTGGCGGCGTGAACGTTTTTGCAGCTGGAGACGCGCAGGAGATCGTCTGGAACGTCGACGGGCGCGCCACCCGGAGACGCTGCGCAATGCTATTCATCAGCATCCACTCGATGACGCCGCACACCTGCGTGCCTATCCTTGGTTCACGTTGCTCTGGATGATTTCTCTTAGCCACCCTACGACAGGTGCATGGCGATCCGTGCGCTTCGGGGCCTCTGGGCAAGCTTTTTGTTTTACGTCTTTGATAGGGCTCAAACGCTTTACTGCAGATTTGGTCTGTGTATTTGTTGCTTTCTACCAGGAGATGGCAGGCTGAACCCACTCCCTGGTCCTGATTGAATATCCTAAGATGTCTTCGATGCTGCAAATATCTCATCTGGCGGACTTTCCATTAATCCTTCCTATGACACGCATAGTGGAAAGCACGTTCTACTTCAGCCGTTCAGTCCTCCGGAAATGCACCCGACAGGCCACCAGAGTGTCCCGTTACACATGGTCTCCCTTCTTTTTCATCTTCTCACTTCAGTTCGCTTCAGAACTCAAGCGAGATCTCGACTTCGATTCAGGACAACACCCAAGTACGTAACTAATTTAAGCTACTATGGACTGAACGAACGATTTGGAACAGACATGACACCAATATGGGAAGCATGGCAATGGGCCCCTCGTCCCGACAAAGCAACCATGAGTAGCCAGAAATTTTCAGGACGAGACCCTCTTTTTTCTAGAATGGTCTAAATGACACTCGCGAAGATGGCGAATGAAGTTGTTACGTTTGACGTGCTTTGGGCATTCCTGCCACAGACAATCGATCACAGCGCCTCTACCGAGATTCTTGACGCCGTGTACCTCTGCGAAGTGTCCCGAAGTACTTTCGCATGTTATCGGAGCACCGCAAGCATGGGAGTCACCCTCGCGGATCCACTGACACGGCATCATCGCTGAGCATGAGTGCATGGTCTGTGTCATTGGCATATGTGTATGCCTCTCATCTAATAGTTCAGCTGTCGCCATAATCTGACATCAACATATTAAAGACGATCACACTTGAGATATTATTGAATGATACCAAAGAAACTAGCACGCCGTCCATGGCTTGATCGGTGGTTCCGAAGGAGTTCTTCGCGTGATGGTGAGGTTCGCTCAGGTATGTAGGTCCTATGGCTTCCTCCAAAGTGGGGTTGCCGATGTCCGGTACTGTGTACCACTCCGTCTATCAAAATTCGGTCAATAAAGGCGTTAGCAGAACATGAAAGGGACGTTCACGTTCTCAAGATCTGTTCGAGAGCTATACTCTTCCGCGGTGACGCTGCCCTGCGATGTATTTATCAGTGAGGTATGTTCTACGCCGATGTATAAAACACACAGTTGGTGTCAATTGGGCCCCCGAACCGAGGGTTTGTGGAGGAGTCCTCCACAGTACATCTAGTCCG
>JBBPMC010000374.1:0-24516 GCA_038090115.1 Strobilomyces echinocephalus | reverse complement strand
AGGGAAATTGATGCGACGGACCTGTTTGACCTGATCGTAGCTGCCGCACATGCAAGCGAGCGCGAACGGGGAGAGCTTGTTGGGGTTGAATTCGCCGTACTCTAGGGCGCCAGAGGTTGATGACAGATTCGATTCAGATTAGCGTCGTTTGTTGCATGCTCGAATACGAAAAGAGGCACGTACGCGCCTGGAACATGTTGCGCAACCGCTCGCCACCCATTTCGGTGCTAATGAACCCTGGCTTGCGGAGGACCGTGTTCATCTGAGGCGTGATGGACAGACCTCCGTCGTGTTGTGCGCCTGTCAGGTTGTCTTATCAGCGCGGCGACCAAGACGCGGGATATATCCACACCCTCGCTCATTCTTGGTGTGGACCGGTTGTGCTGGGTGTGGATTAAAATTAGCTAGCTAGATCAGCGCAGCTGTCAAGAACAAGATGAAATTTGTGTCGGAGTCCTAGCCACACATCAGCACGTGAGTCGCTCTTGGACCTACGATTCCACTAGTTGTTTGGCATGATGACCTGCACGCTAATAAGGCACGAAGTATACGGTACCTGCAAAACTCTATGTACTAGGACCGGATTTTGAATCCTTCGAGATAGAACGTCACGAGCGGAACAAACAAAATAGAGTTTGAAATGAAGACCAACACATGTTCTTGGACAACTTGGCTAATACTAACTCTGTTACTTTCGGCCCGGGAATGGCCGCTGGTCAGATGTTTGCATGATTCAGCTCAGCGCCACTATAACACTGGGAATTCTCGAAAGTCCGACGACCTAGTGGAGTGCTAGATCTTAGCGTTGATCTTGCCAGTGTCCGCAGTAGTTAGGTAGCAAATTTTGACTTATGTACATCATCCTCCGCAGACATTTCTGTTGAGCTCCCCGAGTCTGGCCTTTGTCAATGGCTTTGACAGATGAGACCACGACCAAAGAGCTGGACGACCGAATCTTTATTTTTCTCGAATCCTTGATGGTTGGCGAGGGAATACAACGGAGTATGATATTCCAGGAATGATTACTGTTGTTTCACTGGCGATGCTGACCCTCAGAAATGTCTAACTCTGACTCAGATAGCCATCAGCACGAACCTGCGGAGGACTCTCGCTGCGGGTCCGATGACGCGGTGGGATCATTCGCTCCATCGAGTGGGTCTCCCACTCAAGAGCTAATCAGCTGTTAGCATATAGATAAGTCTCCTGTGAACCTCCTCTTTTTCATACGGGAAAACAACCAAGCGAAGTGCTAGCAGCCTTTCCATCCGAGGTTTGTGTTGACACACACTGTGAGAAAGGTACACCGGACGATTCGTTTCTGGATTATCCTTCGTCTAGCTACATATTTGCAACATCTCCCGTGGACACATGACGCTCTGCTGTTAGTACGTCCAGTGCCTTAAATACAGGCGACTGAAATAAGGTTTGTTTGTCCCATTTCACACTTCCTTTATCCGCGTTGCAAGATCTCCGTCGTTAACATCGGGTTGTAGCCGGGAACTGCAGACACAGCCGCAGTGCTTCCGGTTTTGTTCCCGCTTCTTTTACAAGCATTCTGAATATTTGTCAGGACATCACAGATCCCATCTTGGCCTCTGCAGGGATTCTGATCCCTCCCCGTTACATTCCTTGATGTCGGAACCTCACACGCCCCGCGATTCCTGGATTGATATAAAATGCGACTCAAGTGAAATGGCACTGAGTAAATTTGCATCCTATCTTCAATATGGCTTCAACCCTCATCCACACCGGACCTTCCACGCATCCTGCTCTCCGTATGTAACAATTACATCGACGAATGAGCCATTCTCATTCACCGGGCTAGACGTTCGTGATGTAAAAGACGCCCATATTATCTTGGAAGCCGTCAGGCTCAACATCCTTCCTCTGATCAAATGTCGGCTGACTTCCAGCGAGCGCGAAAGGCTGGTCTCAGGCAACGTCTTTGTCTGGGAGGAGGCGGCGAACGACGGAGGTCTGCTGCGTTGGACGGACGGGCGAAGATGGTCAGTCTCGCTGCTTCTTGAACGGCATCTCCCGCAGATCGGTCACCAGGTCACAAAGCCGGATGCGCGGTGACTACCTTTTCTACGAAGAAAAGATGGCGCTTTCTCAAGAGGAGAAAGAAGCCAAGGCAGCTGTCAGGTAACTGTGTTTCTGAAGCACAAATCCGGCACTATACTTACTGGGGCGCAGAGCCCGTCGGGCGACTGATCCACTCGCAGTGGTACCCCCCACAAACAGGCGGCAGGAGCGTCCGAATCGCCCTAACGGACTTACAAAACAAACGTACTCAGCGCTTGTACATCTTCCTGACTCAGACCATCTGCGCAAATGGCATGTGGTGGCATACTTCAGGGTGAGCCAAAATATTTGTGGAACGATTGGTTCGCGACATCCTATCTCACCAACTTTCTCCCCAGGGAGATGATTACTTACGGCTGCCTGTCATCGAAAGCTATGACTATCTTCGTAATCTGCGCGTGCCTAATGGCATTTTTGCTTCGAGTAAAGTTAATGGAGTGCGAGATGGTCGTTATTCTACGGCGGACTCGCGGGAATGTTACACACCAGCCGACCCCCCTGCACAACTACGCTTAGTTCAGTACTCGCAACATCTCATGCCCCACGCGTCTAGGCCGCTGTCTTCTGGCTCCACTTCTTCTGGATCCTCATCCCCGGTACCTCGGCATCCCACGACAGCCTCTCGTTTTCAAGACACAGCTCTTCCGAGTATGGCCATCCTTACTGGTGCACGCGTATATTCCGATATCCCCGTAACCTTGCGTCCAGCCCACCCCATTCATCTAAATTACCCTTCGCCCACTAACTATAGCTCGCTATCCGCCGAGGACAGAAGAGTCCTGAACAGCTTCCGCGTGGTGTTGTAACCATACATATCGTAACCATCCTTTTACGTTCATTCGCCATGCGATCATGCGCACTCACCGCTATGATGCCGTACCTGGCAGGCGCATTTATCATGTATTAATCGCGTAGGATCATCTAAACTATTTTGCTGTTATTTTGATCATAAATCATGATAGATTCTGGTTATTGTGTGTCCACTGGCATACGAGCACAGGGTCGAAAGTTCTCGTGAAGGTGTGATTCCTGTACGCTGTCACTCAGATGTCGTTGAAGTTACATGATCAACGACCCCTCGACGAGTTCCCCGGAATCGACCAGATATGCTCTGTTCCTGCCAGAAATTTAGATAGTCTCACCGACTCTGATTCACTGCAAGCTTGGACACCTCCGTGCAAAATTCGTGCACGGCTACCGTTCGACGAGCTACGCGTCGCCTGCCAACAATCGATCTCATTGGCTGTGTCTCGTTTGCGCGACTCCCTCGACAGGCGAGCGCTGGACGTACATCATTATTCTTTTTTTTTTTTTTTCGTCGTTTGTGTTACGATGCACCCAGTTGGTGAGTTCCTGACTACGATGGTTCCAGACTGGGTCAGGGGCTAGTACATGGGCTGACGGCGGGAGCCAGGATTACGACAATGTGGCACACGCCCATCGACGCCCCACATCTCGCTGCCAGGCTACAAGGAGACACATTGTCTGCAAGGCGGAACACTGACGGAATGTGGTGGTCTTGACCCGCCTCTAAGTTCGATCGATCATGATGCGACGTTTTTAGACTGACTACAAGTTTAGCTCTCTCGGCGTTATCCGAGTTTGCGTTGGTCCGGACGTCTTAAGCATGTATTGCCGCTCTACCATTGGGGAGTAAATGGGCGCACAAACACTGTCATGCGACTTATGCCAAAGAGTATGTAAGCTTCACGAAATGGATTCGATACGGATGCCACCGGAGGTCTATAGTGGGCCGCTCGGCAGGCGCTTATGACCATCACCTAGCTCATCTAGAGCAACCATTTCCTTTTCCAAAGCGGAAGCCGACGTGGTCATCGCAAAAGGGGTTTCATTCAAGTTGGCCGAGAGTCGCATGCGGTGGAGCTTGGGAGGCCGACCTGGCTTATTACGGATGATGTCTAGGGCCTTGACGGCGATCTCCTGAATGGGTCAGCTCGCTCTGATGTGCTGGCAACACAAGATGAGGACACTCCCATCCGCTGGTGCCCACTTCTGTGGACGGATAAAGGACTGCGAGTAGGCGATTAGATTGGTCATCTCGCAGATGGCTTGAGCATCTTCCTGATCCGATAGCGCCATGTGGTGCAGTTGGCGGTCCTTGGAAACCTAGATGGATCCCTGGTTGCAGGACAGCCGTTGTGCGCGAACATTGAACCCCAAGCCACGGAAGGTTCGTATAATTAGCCATCAAGCTCTACTTTTCAATCGACAGCACGTGGGGGACCCGCGTGGAACGTAGTCTCTTGCTCTAGCCATCCACGGCATGATGTAATAAGTATGCTGATATTCCTACCTCTCTTCGCCGCAGTGCAGCCAAGAATATGGGGGTGCAAAGGGTAGCAATTGCCTATCACACAGGTGTCGACTATCGGGAGAGTCAATCTGACCAAAGAAGCTCGCCACAATGCCTGCAGTTCGATGGCCTGGATAAATATACATACAATACCCGAGTATGTCGTGTTACGGCGGAGGTCCATACATATTCACAGGAGCACGGAGGTCATGAATAACCCGGAGCCCCCATTTTCGAGAACGGGCCTCAGCTCACAGAAGATCGTACCCCTGTTCCGGAAAGAATGATCTGGAAGCGTGCGGGGTACTCCATGCTGCGTTAGGCGGTCGCTCGTCGCCGCCATGAACTTTGCTTGATTTCTCTGGTCTATTTTTGTGGAGCGGGATACACGCTGAATTGAATCTATAATTGGAGTTGAGTTGACTGAGAGTCCAGTCTTGGAATGCTTCTGCCCAACATTGGGCTCCACTTGACAGGCCCGTGGTGCGGGCATCTTTGGGAAGAATGTACAAGGCTGGCAATGGATATTCAGATGTGGCAGATGAGGCGACCTGCAAGATAATTGTCAGATCTGTGTCATGTACGACCTTAACACGGCGCGCCTCCCTCATGTCCTGCTTGCTCCTCAAGGCCTCATGCCTCACCCAGTGCGTTGCGGTCGTGCCTCCCATGGGCGGCATTAACGACGCGATCACGTGATCGTGTCGTTCTGCCCACTGCCGACGCGATGTGACGGGGCGATGGCACCAGCGGAGGGGAGAAATGTTATTGAGACCTTGACGCGGGAGTGGAGCGAGACAACACAATGACGCACCGAGAGAATGGCAGAACAACACTGGGGCAAGGCACCGCGTCGAAGCGTCGGCTGCGTCGCTGTCGTGTCGCACCGCCGCCGGTCAGCAAAACCCGGTTTGACTGTCCAGTACTGGAGAGCACTGTGGCACTATGAAGTAAGGAAGAAACAAACCCTGGGCCGTCGCCATCACCGGCTAGGCACTATTGTCCTGGCCGTCATTGTGTCGTTGCGACGAACGGCGCGTGGATGAGGTTGCAGACGATGTGTTTAGGCAGGGGAAGACGCGGTGAACGACATTGCATGTCATCGTGAGATCTCAGACTTGTCAGTGTTGCACTCTGGCGCGGCGAAAGTCAGCAGTTTCAGTGTCGGTCTTTCAATCTTTCTCAGGGTCAGCGCTTGCTGAATGTCGCTGTGCTTCTAGCTTCACTTGTCGCTCCGTCAGGCCTTCAGGCCCCAAACCGTACAACCAAGTGCCACGGATACGCCTGTGGAGAGCCACAAAGCCACGAATAACGTTCCATAGCCATGGACACGGCAGATGGCACTCAGCGGGTGTGAAAATAGACCTTATTGGCTGAAGATTTCGTGCTGAAGAGTGAGTAATAGCAAGCAATATCTTATCGCATCCACCGTAAGCTGAGAGCATAGAATCACTGACATCCCCATCACCAGCTTTCCCCCTGGCAACCAACACGACCATGCGAATGCTACCACGTTTGTGGCTTACAGTGGCTTTTCCATAGGCTCGCCATCAGACACGTCACAGATTGATAGTTTCACTGTTAAGTAGCAATCTGCACGCCCGAAGCTTGACGATGGGCGCTGGTATGTAGCCACTGACCCACTGTCTGAAACACCACGCTCGCATATCTCAACAATCAAACATCGAGCGTTATGTGTCCGACTCTACCAACGACCATCCATCTTGCGTGGGGTCAGTCGCTGCCGAGCACCACGATATCAGCGTTCCGAGCGGGTTTATCCTCGCCTGACCACTAGCAACGTCTCTGGCCCTATGGACTATCTCTTTTCCAGGTATCTATCGTGTACCAAATTTTATGAACTCGTCCGGGACCCGAAGTACTGGCACAGATCTTCGCCAAGTGAGTTGATGAGTACCTCAGTTCTCCGAAGCAATACACTCTTCATTCACAAGGCAGGGGAGAAACTGCACCATGGACTTTCAAGCTGCAGTAATACAAGACCGTGTTTCATACCATCCCTAGTAACATTACACTTATCAGCTGGCAACGATACAGACCCAACTTCACGCTTCTCCATGGACAATCTTTTTGCCCTCTTCCACTTTATATTCGTTTCCACTTATCTTTCCTGCAAGAATCTTCATTTCCCCTTTGACCATCGTCACGAATCCAGGCTTCTTCTCGCCACCTACAGACGCCCGCCTGCTCATTTCCGTTGTCGCTAGTTCTGGGCTTTCTTGCTGAGCGCCGAGACCGTGTGTGCTTTTATACTCGGCGGCGCTTGCTCCCGGGGGCGGCGGGTGCAACTCGGCAGGATGATATTCTCCACTATAACCCGCTTTAGCTTCCTTAGGAGCTGTGGTTCCCTCCTCTTTACTTGCTCCTTCCTGGGTCTCCTGCGAGGGACCCCTTCCCTCACTAGGTTTCTCCGAAATAAGTTCAGACACGGCTTTCTCTGGACCAGTCGAGTTCGCTTCAGTACGACGTCACAACATCAAGGATCGGACGAACGTTTCTCGGCCGCCTCATCACCTGGTGCTATTCCAGTCATGCCGACAGCACCTGCAGTGGCCTGACCCACTTGGAGTTGCTGACTCTCGGACTTGCCTGCTTCCCTCTGCGACCAGACCTCACCGATAACTGTGTCAGTTGTGACAGATTCCCCCGCGCTTGCTTCCGTGCTCTGAGGCACAGCATCCGACGGGTGAGAAGCGTCCGGCTCGTCTTTAGAGGGCATAATATCTTGAGTCGTCTTCACTTCTTTCTCAGAGTTGCGAGGCTGTATCCATAAGTGGGCGATTAGCGGATTGATCACGGACGAAATCATCCAAGACTAGGGAACCTCAGTATCCAAGAGAAAAAATACCAAGATATATCAGAACGAGAAAGATCCGCGACAAGAAACCCCGCCTCACTAGGCCAAGCGAACTCGCATGGACCCTAGGGAACCTGCTCAGAGCAAGATGGAATGCGTGACGAAGGCAAAACGCCAGCGACAGGCATGATGGTGACGGTAAAGGGGAACCACCAGTGCTTCGGGGAGATTTGGCTATCGAACGAGCCACGCCTCGAGAGAAAGCGAGCGAAAGCAATGCAAACGGCCAATTCAACCATACCTCGTCACCCCCGCTCTCTGCGGTTGGTTTAATCGTATCTATGCTCTGCAGAGGGGTGGCAGGTCGTTGCTCTTGGAGTCTCTCTTGGCGCTCATCTGGCAGGAGAGCAACACTTGACTCGGAGAGATTCCCCGCCAGTGCACCAACACCACCGCCAGTGCGTTCTGCAGGTAAAGCACCTTTCAACTCAGTACTCGGCAAGGAAACATGCTGATTCTTTGGACGTTCCCCAGAAGCTGACCACTATCAGCTCAGCTCGCACCCAAGATGGCGATATGATACGTACACAGATATGAGGCCACAGTGTCTTTCGTGCCCTGGGTGTCGGGAAGATACGAGGCAGCGGCAGCGGCCGTCTGAGCAGCATAGTCGACTGCTTTCCCTACCGGTTCAGGCACGTATTGTTTGACGGTCTGCATGACTGTTTCGCTGATAGACGACTGGTCTCGTGTGGTCTGCTTCGCCTCGTCGCCTGTCAGGGCCTCCTGATTCCCAGGCTCCTTTGGAACTTGTAGTTCCTCCCGACGTGTTTGTTCTGTCACCACTGGGCCAACTTTAGCCGAGTCGGAGGACGTGATGGGAGTATCCCTCGCTCTTGACTTGAGTAAGGATTCCGACCACTCCTTGGGAGGAGTTCCAGTTTCAACCGACGGAATCGTAGGCGGAGCGTGTTCCGAAGTCATTTCAATGCGAGGGAGACGACTGGCTCGAAGGAAAAATAGGATGGAAAGAGGGACTAGGTGATGTCATGCCGGTTTGTTTTGCATCTTGCCGTTCTCCTATTTTGGTTTTTGGTTTTGTGGCTGTTTCTCGTCATCTGAGCTGTATCGATGGGAAGGCGAAGTGAAAGCCGTGCATGTGACTGTATTTACGACATGCAGAGGCTCTCCGAACACGCTAATTATATCTGTGTCGGACGCATGGCGAAGGGACCGGATCGACACGAAAAGCGTGCGGCGCGCTCGAAAGGACAAGTTGCGCCCGGCCGGTCCGTGTGTCATCGGGCGTCCGCGGTGGCAGACGCCGGCTCAGAAAACCGTGCAAAGGAGGTTTTACTAATCGGTGTTCCGCTTGCCAAAGGGCGGAGGTTTTAGCCAAAGTGTTCGTACAAGGGTGTTCCGGTCCAATCAGAGCCCTGCGTAGAGTCTCAAGCGCATAACGTGATATGCTCTGGCTTGTAAATGGTGCGTTGCCGAGTCTCACAGTGCTCACGCGTATCCTTGAAGTCGAAGGAGTAGCGTTAAGAACCTCAGTCTTTAGACCCGCGCCATGTGCCGTGTGCCCGGGACCAGCTTAGGCGATTGCCACCTCAGAGTCCCCACCCACATTTACCCACATAGCGACCATACCTGCGCTGTATCATTGTACGGCCCAGGAAAGGCGGCGGTCGGGGTAGTGGAGCCCCCTGGCGAGACGCTACCTATCCCGCCTACCCCGACGGAAGTAGTTTAGTTACCATGTTACTATGACGTGTGTACTTACTATGAAAGTTAATTACTTGGAGCCCCGCCACGACGTCGGAGCCCAGAGTGTGAAGGCTCTTCATCGGATCGTGAATTACATGGCAGTCATGAATGTCTGGTTAAGAACCTGGCCTGAGCCAGTACACAACGAGTATTCAACTATGGCTCGTTTGGAGTCATCTAGATAGTTCTGGCAGCAAGGAGTAGGTCGGTCCTGTATAAATACGTATGTACGATATCCAAATCCATAGCACTAGCCCTGCACAGAGGTGCTACGCACCACCACGGTGCCGAAAACACATTTTATGTCACCGGGCCGTCTGGAACTGATGATAGTGGGTCGGCAATGAAAATGTTGTTACCTTTCACGTTGAGGAAAGAGTACTGGAAAACCCAATCAATTTCCGACAAAAGTTTGGGTCATTCTGAGTGGCATACCTCTACAAGTGCAGCATCTTTGCCCTTGTTGTAGTTTTGGTACACGAGATTAACCTGCATGATATGAGCGTCGTTTATGGAAGCATGAATCTCTACAGACCTCAGACATGAAGGGTCGCAATCCAGTAGACTCCAGCATCTCCCACCATGATAAAAAGTCTTCGAATCTCCTATCCCATGTATGAATCTCAATCAGGAGCTGCCCAAACGGGGCTGGCTCCCCGGAAGTGATGTAAGGTTGCAGTATCTGTGAGAGAACCTCAAACTCCCATCCCTCAAGATCTATCTTGAGTATATCAATGTATTGATGTTCTGTCGAAAGGGTCATCTCGTACCGGGTACAACCATGACAAAAGACTTACTGTTCATATCAAGGAGCGTCTTGAGGGTATACAATTTGTTTTCGTCGTCTGGACCATGAGCGTCGATATTCGCTAGACCCCATGGATGGAAGTGGACGCGATGGTCACGTTTGATGTTGCCGAACGAGTTGGAGCGATAATCATAGCCCCAAACTTCACAGTATTGAGTACGTTCCAGAACCTCGGCCTCGAATGATGTCTCATAGTTCATGCCTGTTTAGTAGACTGCGTGAGAAGATAGGATGAGAAGACAGACATCGGACTCACCGAATGTGTATACTAGACAATCCGGCTTCTGCTGTAGTCGAGAGAGGCCACATGTCCACTTGCCACCATCTCCTAATGACCCGACACGCTCAATGTCATGTGGGCATTGAAAGGATGGAGGGAAAAAGCTCCCTATTTGATAACTTGGTAAGCGAATCATCCAGGAGAACTGGTGACGATATATTAGCACTTACAGACGGTATATGAGGGCCATGGCTCCTTGTTTTCTGGAAACCTGAAAGGAATTGACGGTGAAAAGGATCAAAGGTGATGTGGAACGTACATGAGAATATCCCGAGCAGTTGGTCCAAACGTTCGTATCATCTCTCTACGGTCGCCAACCATTTTCGAGTAAACTTGCTCAGCTCGCTCAAGTCGCGCGGGTAGTTCGTTGTCTCTTATTGGAATTTCGTGTAAATCGGTTCGGAGTGGAGACTGGAAGGGATTAAGCAGGTATATTGTTGTTAAGATCGCCATTGCTACGACGATGAAATATCGGGGATATCGTTGCCAGACGGAAGGCATCTTCGCAATTGTCGAGGGACGGCAAAATGAAAGGATTGAGCGAGCATACGACTCTGCCTAATTCGCGCAGTCAGCCGTGTGGAGAATAACAGTAGGTATAGCTGGCTGCGTTACCTGCGTTACAAGGTTCAAAGACTGCGGAATCGCCGCCGGAACGCTGCTTGCTTGCTATCGACAACTTGGACTGGAAATTATATTTCAGAGTCTCATAAATAGCATGTTACGCCGACTCACAGCAGTCCGGAGTTTTTG
Source organism: Strobilomyces echinocephalus (assembly GCA_038090115.1). NCBI lineage: Eukaryota > Fungi > Basidiomycota > Agaricomycetes > Boletales > Boletaceae > Strobilomyces > Strobilomyces echinocephalus. The sequence continues at coordinate 13,691 of JBBPMC010000374.1, read as the reverse complement.
CTGGTGGCTACAAGGCAGTATTAACACGGCAGCGCCCGTTGGTTGCTCATGAGTAAACAGACTAGCTGACGTGGGAGAAACACCCGTGAAAAAACATGGACGCCAAGACAAACGATGTTTGGTACAAGTTAGCACATGCCAAGTCCTGCAAGGTACATGGCTATTGCATCTCTTTCTGGGGCTGTCCAAAGCCCAAGAAGAAATGTTCTGACATGGCAGTGACACTATTAACATAACTTGGCCTTCTCACGTCGTTACGGACTCGCTGAGCGCCAGTATGATAAGTACCTTACGCGCGTTTGGGGATCCAGAGGCAAACGGGGGCACGCTAACTTCAACTTGTTTTCTGACTCAGACAAACCGTCCACCCTCCGAGCAACGACGCGTACAAGTACACGGGGACCATCCTCGATTTGGATGAGCAGCATCTCCGGGCCCCAGTTGGAAACTTATATCGTCACGGATCATTTGGAATCTACATAATTTAGGAATTGCATTTATCTTCTTTATCTCCTAGATTTAGAGCAAGCTGCCTGATGGATTATCGTGGATATAGCTCCACCGCTCCTCTTCTGCACTGCTCTTAACATGGAAGTTTGTTGCTCCAACCGGGAGCCACTCGCAGCGGTTAAATCACGATCTGTTCCAGGTGTGGCTCCCATGGGTCATCGCCAACTTTGGTAGAGGCTAACATCAACCGTATTAGACCATATTACATATTACGGCGGAGTCGCCACAAACGAGGCCTGCCTCGAGGCGCATGACGTGGTTCCATGCCTTCCGAAGTTCTACTTATTTGAGATTAACTCCAATGGCGAAGCTCCGGTGACACAGTCACACGGCCATGGACTATTCGGTGGGTAAAACCGCCCAACGTCCTTTACGATTGATAATTGGCACTGGGTTCTTGGCGCATGGTCATGGGACACCAAAGCTTGTGCAAAAGTGTCCACATTACGCGGTACACGTAACACGTGTGTGTTATCTGTCCCGTAAGAGCGGAGCTTCCATTCATTTCAGAGCGCACAACTGCCTCGTGTTGTGGACCGTCATACCACATATAACCCTAGGTAATTCGGCTCTTTTCGCCAGAGCTCTCATCCCACTACCCCCACCAAGTGACGACCATGATTCACTCTATGCGCTTCGTGTTGTACTACATTCTTGTACGCTTGCTCCTCATACCTGGTGTGCTATACTCAACTTGAGCGATAGTTTCTCTTCGCAGCTGTCACATTGGCGTTGGCTGCGGTGAGGATACACTACACCACCCATATCCCCTCGTATGATCCGACAAACTTTGGAGTTCAGTTCTACGGTGCGGCTTTACTGCCGTCAAGTCTTCCACTTGCTGACCCCACCTAAGACCCGGTGGTCGTTGAACTGATGGTGACGAGCATTCTTACGATTTTTTGGGCACCATTTGTGTAAGATTTCTTTTGTTCATGCGACCACTTTCAACTCACTGTTAAGTGCAGCGCTCGTACGATCCACAACCGGCTCGAGCACCGTTTCTTTAGCTCCTTCGCAGCGGAGCTTATCGGTCTCTTTGTCTTCTTTGTCCTCTGGCTAGTTGGCGCTGCAGTTGCTACGGTAGGGTGGCCTTGTGTCTAATCGCTGTATTTGCTCACATTTCTCTTCTCCATAGCACACGAGTAACCCTCCACAAGTCAATGTGTTCTGGGGAAATCTGTCGTCGTGCTGGTTCTTCTGGGAGTGCCGAACTCTTACGGCAATGCTCGCTTTCGCTTGGCTCAGCTGGATTGTTGTGTTTGCGTTGTTCGTGACTTCGCTTCTGTTCGCGATCGCAAACAAGGCATTTCGTGATCCTATGCACGGCCGATGGGATCGCCGTGCCACTCAGTACGGTGACACCCCCATGCGTGCCTTACCTTGATCTCGAGGCAGAAGAATGAGGCGCAAAGAAGCATGAATTAGATGACCTACACGAGGCAGTCACGAACCAGCAATTTTATTTGGACGGGTCCTGGGGACTGTTTGACATTTCCTACTTATCTATTGTATCATACTTGTTTCACTACATAGTAGTTCTCTCGCCGAGATTGTATCTTGGTGTGTTTTATTCGATTTATGGCAGCTGGGAGAATAAATGAGACTGACGGTCTGGATTCTGATGTGGTTGGACGACGGGGATCAGGAAGGAGCGGCCTGGAACCGCCTCAATGGTTCGATATCATCTTATCCATGATCACCTCGCACATCTTTGGATTTACATAAATTCGTTACTGACATTGGTATCATCAATAATCATATAGCCTCAATCTGTCAATGGCCGAGAGGTGACTGCTATTCGCGCCAGTTCGGAACGGTCGACTCCTTAGACTCGGATAGTCTGGCATGGAAGTTTATGTAATCGATGAATCGATCATTTCCCCAGGCGGATGAGACACTACTACTACTAGTAGTAACCGCGGATTCAACCCGGCAACTGCTCTCTACCAGCGGCGGTCCGCAGCACTTGTTTCTTGTCCCGGCCCCTTGTGGAGCCGAATTACGATGGAACTCACTCCGGGAATGCGCTACATAGGCCGTTTGGCTGTCTCGACCGTTTTCCCCGTCGTCGGCTTATCTCTGCTTGTGGTAAGACTCCTGGGGATATCTCTGTCTACTACGGAATCGCTTGCCCTCTTAGCTCTTGTCTTTGTGGCCGTCATGACGGTTTTCATCATTTCTATTGAAGTTTCTCAGGGTCGCAGGGCCGCGAAATCTGGAGCAAGGCTGATACCTCGGATTCAAGGCTACTTGCCTGGAAATGTGGACATGTTACTTGAAATGGTCGGTAGGGCGGAGACAGATTACATTGGTAGTCTCAAATTCCTGCTCTTCATCATGAGGACTAACGAGGGACGGTTATCAGGTGCAGCCGTACTGGAGCAAATGCAGCTCATAGGCCCTGTCGTGAACCTGAGATTCCTGTGGGAAGACCTCATCGTCACAGCTGAACCCCAGGACATCAAGGTAAACTGTTCAGTTGGGAGTATCTTCTCATTCATCAGCCTTGCATCGCCAGGCTATCTTGTCCACTGATTTCAACAACTATGTCAAAGGCGCGGACTTCCCTAGCAATGCATTCTGGGGCCTGATGTCAATTTAATTTTTCCACAGGCGACAAGTTTAAGGAAACAGCTGACGCTCTACTGGGTACAGGTGTCTTCAACTCGGATGGTGGGCTTCCATTCTCGATGGCTTGTACCCGTTCTCTGACGCGCAGCGTAGGTGACATATGGAAGTGAGCAAACTCTCTCAATGCAGGGCGCTCCTTCCAATGCTTTCCCAGGCACCATCGTATCATGGCCCGCCCATTCTTCAGCATTGATAGAATCAGTCATTTTGATATCTTTGACCGCCATGCGGAGACCACAGTCGCGTTGATGAAAGACCGGTTCCGCGTCGGCCTTGCAGTGGATTTTCAAGTACGTAATCTCAGAATGTATCTTTATTTTTATCCGCTCTCCCGCTAGGATGCCATTTACCGTTTCACCCTCGATTCCGCATCGGAGTTCTTATTCGGCGACTGCGTTCACGCGTTGGCTGCTGGATTACCGTATCCTTACAAATTCTCTGAGCTCGGAGCAGCGCGAAAAGGTGACAATGTGGTGTTGGACTTTGCGGCTGCATTTGCGGCTGCTCAGCAAGCTATGGCGAGGCGGAACATGATCGGAGGGTCATGGCCACTTTGGGAAATTTTTCGGGATCCCATGCAGGAGCCGATGAAGATTGTCAATGAATTCCTGGAGCCGATCTTGAAGGACGCCATAGTGAAAGAGAGAGCATCTCAAGGACTCTCAAATACAGACAAGGATGCCGAAGATGAAACCTTACTGGACCACTTGGTACGCCAAACGACAGGTACAATTGATCATAATTTGCCATGATGTCTGTTGGACTGAACGGTGTGATATCTTAGACATCAAAATCTTGAGAGACCAAACACTGAACATCTTGCTGGCTGGCCGGGACACGGTGTGCATTTTTCGACGTACTCCCGGGCGGTGGAATCTTATTTATTTCAGACTGCCTCAACTTTGACATCTGCCATTTACTTGTTAGCCATGCATCCAGAAGTCTTTCATCGATTGAGAGCAGAAGTCCTAGAAAAAGTTGGCCCCATGCGCCGGCCATCTTATGATGATATTCGAGAAATGAAGTTCCTTCGAGCCGTTTTAAATGGTACGTTTAATGCATGTACTGAGTGAATTATTGGAAATAGATGTTTCACACAGAGACTTTGAGACTTTTCCCTGCGGTGTACGTTGCAGATAATTTCTTTTAAATTCTCTACTTCCTTCCGCCTAACATTATTTGACCCAACAGACCGTTCAATGTACGGTGGGTTGTGACTCTGTCCTTGTCGGGGCATTCATCAACTAAGGTTGCACAGTGAGTGCATCAACGATACCACATGGCCGTCATCAAAGCCAGATACAAAGCCATTTTTTGTCCCCGCTGGAACGACGTAAGCTTCTGTCACTCCTAACCCTACGAAGTCAGACGTATTTTAGAGTTTCCTATTCGGTGTTATTGATGCATCGGAGGACGGATCTCTGGGGTCCCGATGCATTGGAGTTTGACCCTAATCGATTCCTCGACGATCGTTTGCGTAAATACCTTACGCCCAACCCCTTCATATACCTTCCGTTCAATGCGGGTCCACGTATCTGTCTGGGACAACAGGTATGTCTCTATGATGATCTTCCCTTTCAAGTCTCCATGACGCTGGGGGGCTGTCTGGGTTGTAGTTTGCCTACAATGAGATGTCGTTCATGTTGATTCGTCTCTTGCAAAACTTTTCTTCTATCGCGCTCTCCCCCGAGTCCCAGGACCCTGTATCCCGCCCTCCGGCTGCATGGGCGCGCAGGGGGGGACGACAAGCGATCGAGCAATTTTTCCCAAGAAACCACTTGACCTTGTATGCCCAGGTATTATTTGCCGCTCTCTCGTGTGGTAAATGCTGAACAGTAGTCCATTTCACAGGGTGGTCTGTGGGTGAAGATGGAACCTGCTGAACGTGAGCACGCTGAAATGTAGTTAGTCATCAGGGTGTGCGGTGCCTCCAAAAGGACTAAGTTGTACTTGTATGGTATGGCTCGCAGGGATGATGTACATACAATTAGCAAATTTCAGAGTGTCATCCTATACACCTACTCGCCGCCGATATCTTTTCCTTCACAATCAGACTTGGGGTCCTCTGCAACTTCAAGCACAGTACTCCTACTATGGGGGTCAAGCTGATAAAGCGGACGTACCATCTTGGTGTGCGTGACATCCTTTGCTTGGAAGGTATATGACGCTGGTGAACTGCGTGGCATTTCTGCTATTCCTACACCCTTTTGCCACGGAGTCCTCAAGGTCGACGCCCGGCTTGCGACAAAGGCGATAGACGAACGTGACGAGAACGAGCGCGTTACATACGAACAATGCGAGAGCAGCCTAGCGCATCGGAGAAGGCCTCGTGAGAGCGCTCTCGTGATAGTTGTAGAACGGCGTGCCTTACCCTGAAGTGGCCGATGACGAGCGTCGCATCCGTGGCGTCTTGAAAGAGCAGAATAGACTGAAGGATGGTAACTGCAGTGATGAGTAGAGACGCCGAGAACGCGGAGATGATGAGGGTGCGACGGTCACGATCCAGCTTCACGTCCCGGAGGAACCGTATCGGTACGGCAACGAGGATGATATCTGAGACGATGTCCGCTTTCGGGTGTCCACGGCGGTATTAATTCGGCGCTGAAGGGGGTGATGGGTCAAGAATAACTCACTGGCCAGCTGCGCAACGACCACAGAGGTGTCGACCCAGCAGTTCTCCATTGTGCAATTGTAAACTTTTTGGCCCAAGAGTGCTGCATCCATAGCCATGAATACGGCACTGATGCAGTATGCAACTAATCTTAACTTTCGAGTGGGATTAGCTATCCGAACAACTGAGGACAGAATGCTCATCCGGGCGAACCTTCGGTGGAGAATATTCAGTAGTTGACTCGGGGACCAGTTCTCCCAGCTCTTACCAAACAACGGAAGTCATGGTGAGTGAGAGGAGCCAATTTGATGCGTGGTTTATAGGGGGTGTTCTATGTTCTGGGGAGCGACGGGATTTTCAGTTACATAAATACCGTGCGCTAGGGGAAACCCACGAGCCGTTGGTGCTACTGGCATCCAGATGCCGGCCAAGGACCCAACATCGCATATGAGGGCCAATGCTGCCCATGTGTCCTCCCACGAAAACCTTGACAAATGCCATCGATACAGGAGTCGAAGTATCGTGACGAGGATTGCCACGGCATGCACGACCGTTGCGGGGGCTTTCAACGCCCACAAACCTCAGCATAGAAGAGAGATGGAGGCGGCAACCCACCTTGCACTGCAAGAGTCCAGGGTTGTGGGTCGTCTGAATCGCTCACGATAGGAAAGCTTGAGTCCAGCGGCATAAACTCAACTGAGTATGAACGATCGAGAGATTTCGCGGGGACCCTTTGGGGGGGTGATATCTCGAGAACTGCATGCGTGCCATCTATTTACTCACCGGCAAGATCACATGCCGTCAGAAGCGAGGGAATCCTCACAGCAACTGAGATTGATCCTGGGAAAACCTGTCAGCGAGCGGTGAGCAAGCTTCGAATTCTCACCTGTGTGATGGTGGTCACATAAGTGCTCAAGCTGCCATTGCCCTACAGGCGCTTTGAAGTCGGTGCTGAGTGTACCTATGGCATGTAATCAGAATACTATACTACCGCCCAATGACAATTACCGTATCAAATCCGCTTTGGTATCAAGTGAGGTCTCGGCCGTGTTTGAGTCATTGTCACACGACAGCAGCTGCTAGCCATCCGCTGCAAAGTCAATATGCCTAGTATGCAGGAAGGCGCTTTGGAGTTATCGGGATTTTCCGTGCTGGTGACATATGAATCTTTGGCCATCGCTCCGAGACGTGGCGGAGAGGTCGTTACACTGTAGTAGGGATACGTACAGATGTAACGAGGAGAGTGTGTGCTACGACTGATATGCGGAGTGCGGGTGGCAGCGCGAAGCGCTGTCCGGCTCCGGAGATCTGGCGCTGTGGCTGAGCTGCGAGGGCGGGTGGGATATCCGCCTCGCAGAGCGACCACGGGTGCCGAGTAAATCCGGAACCCAGGATTGAAGAGAGGCGGATGCGGCGCCGCCAGGGAGTGGTGGGTGGGCGAAAAAGACGAGGAGCATAGCTCCAAGAGAGAGGAGCGATGCACCGCCACTCAACTCCGCTCGGCCCATGCTCTGGCTCTCCGCTAGAGCGGCACAACATCCAAATTTCCTATAACGGCCAGAGACTAGGCAACTGCTACTTCCACGTTCACAAATGGCGCTCGAAAGGGACGAACAGTTTTTAGACGAAGACTACTCCGAGTCAGACCCAATCAGCTCAGGTTCGGACTTCATCAACACAGACGAGGATGAAGAATATGGATCCGAACCCTCTGAAAGCGAAGATGCTGGATTGGCTGGTCAGGCTCAGGCATCTATGGATGCAGACATCGATGCAGACTTTGAGTATGTGTATTAAGCTTCATCTATCGCAGCGTCGGACAACTGCCGCAGACGCCTTGTGCAAGACATTCGGACGGCAGATGACATATCAAGTTCGAGCGTGTTACAGCGCGAGTGGGACATCTGTCTTGAAGAGGACGCACTGTTTCGAGACGACCTACGAGATGTTTCTGGTATTGGAAAGAGGAAACGAAAGCAGGTGATTTACCTCCTTTGGAGCGTAACTTGTACTCAATGTCGGATGATCATTTAGCGCGAGCGTAGAGTTGGGCCCGTGCTCTCGCATCAGGTTCGAACTTTGCTAGGAGAGGGCAACCAGGCTTACATCGACAACAACCTTGCCGAAGCTATTCGAGTGATGCAAGAAGTCATCCGCATCGAGCCACGGGCCATCTCTGCTTGGACTGTTCTCGCGCAGTGCTACGAAGATCAGAATGAACCCCAGAAGGCTCTTCAACTACGTATCATGGCTGCTCATCTAAGACGGGACGCGGAGGAATGGGAACGCCTAGCACGACAATCCAGGTAACGTTCAGCTCTAGGAAAGAGTCGTCGTTGACAACCTTCCAGGGATTTGGGTTTCAATCAGCAAGCATTGTACTGTTATACCAAGCTGTACAGCCTCGACCCCGAAAATGTGGATGCCTTGTGGGATCGGGCAAGTTTGGCTAGGGAGATGCACGACCTTCGAACAGTAGGGGTTTATCCGCTGTACTTGCCGGGACTCATTGATTTCCTCGATTTACTAGGCTCGTCATTCCTTGTTAACAATCCTGAAGCGTTTCCCGCATGATATCACCGTCCTCACTGAACTCCGACCGATTCTCATCGAGCTGGCCGATTTCGCTATCTGTTCTACACTCTATCAGGACGCGTTTGAATACAATCAGACGTTATCTCCCCTCGGTCATGCTTTGGACCCATCTATCTCTGAGCAAGCTGACCAATCGAAGTTTGGTTTCATCGAAGTGCTTGTTCTCGCGGATCTCTACAATACATTGAGAGAATATCAACGAGCCGTCGATACGATCCGAAAGGGGTGTCGATGGCTCCAGGGGAGAGGAACTCAGAAATTTTGGGATGTCTGCGAGGACGATCGAGAGTACGATATACTTGACCAAGAAGGGGGCGAACCAGTACATCGGACTGGGGACGTTCGGCCTGGGTACTATCCACTGGATATAAACGCCCGTCATCGACTCGCAGTAGCTCGCATCAAAATGGGCGACCTAAATGACGGCAAGGTTGGCGAGCGTTTCGACTGTGGAAACCAGATCAATAATTTTGTTATTTCAGATGCACGCCAACATTGTTTTGTCACAGGACATGTTAGATTACGCGGCCTTGTTTGCGGAGATCGCAGACGCTTACTTCGAGCTCGAAATGTATTCAGAGGCAGGTTTGGTCTATGAGATTCTTGCCGCCGACCCTGCGGTACTTCATATTCACACTTATTCAGTGACACGGCTCATTTCTGTACAGACAAGCGGCTTACACATCCTTTTACAAGTCGCCACATGTCGTAGGATGCAAGGAGACCTACGCGAAGCATCTGAAGTTTACAAACAAGGTAATCTGTCATCGATTCTGAGTCAGCAGCAAGTTCTGATCCGAAGTAAAGTCATCGACGCAGACCCGTCAAATACCGATGCCAAAATGAAGCTTGCAGAGATCTATGAAATCATGGACGAACCTAGAAAAGCACTGCAACTGGTTTACCAAGGTACCATCTTTACCTGATGTTGACTTACGGCGCGAGTGATAGCAATACCCAGTCATCGACGCCAGGAAACGGCGCGCAGGGCAAACAGAAGACTTGGCCACCCCTGGTACACCTTCGAGTTCCCAGGCCGGGGCTTCCCTCTTCGATGAAAAGTCGTGTTCCAGGTCGAAAGGAAGAGCAGCCACTAAAGGTGGTCGACTTAATCTGGCTGACCTGAAGGCTCTTGAGGAGCAACATGAGAAGGAGGTGTTGCTCGGATACAAACGGATTGAAGAGTTATGGCCGAATATTCTGGGCGCGGAACTCGACAGTGAAGTTGTGAGGGAATGGATGCTGGAGGCTGAGAAGCTTGTGGAGATGTTCAGGGAGACGCGGAAATTGTTCTTGACGAGCAGAGTAAGCGCTTCGAGGTTCAATCTCTCCCCTATCGACTGATTATTTGTTAGCACAATGACTTCCGGGGTATGTTTCCTAGGCGGCGACAGCAGCGCCAAGATCAAACAGAGGAGGAAAGAATGGCGACCAGGTTAGAACTCGTCGGTTAGTCCCACACTATTTCTTGGTCTTCTTGTTGCTGATCCACGCAGAACGGGACAAACATCTACGAAAGTCGAAAGGTGATGGCCAGCACCCTGAAAAGGTTGATTCTTTTCGTGGAGTCTCCTTCGAAAACTGGCTGCGGCTTTTCATGCAGGTAAGATGACTGTTCCATCATGTGAAGTACGTTGAATCTCCTTTCGCACGTAGTATGCATTCACCTTATCCAGGCGGGAAGAGCATGAACTCGCCAATGAAGTTTTGCGTCATATCTTGTTGTCGAATGGGTACCGAAGCAAAGATAAACAAGTCACCATTAGGCTCGCAATTATCAGTAAGTGTTCGCAAGCCTTATCTTCGAATCTTCACCTATATCTCCGGTGACAGCATGCGCAATAGCCGGGGAAAATTACCCCGTCATCGTCGAGCAATGTCGGAAATTAATCAACGTTTACCAATTCAACAACGAACCCATGCGACTACTCCTGTCCTCCCTGGCAAGTGGCTTGCGACCGACCGACTCGTTCATCAGTTCCACATTGCAGAAACACATGCTTCGAGAGGTTCGATTAAATGACGGTGCCGTAAAGACGCCAGAGCTCCTGAAATGGAACAATTCGAGCCAACGGTATCATCTTGCGACTGTCAAGTCGACCGGTGATGACGAAACCATCAAAGGAGCTGATGCGCCCGAAGATGACGTGGAAGATGCCGCCGATGTGGCAGACCTTCCTTCCACCAGCAGCGACAAGAAGCCCGTGTGGCTGCCAACGAAGAACAACCCGTTTCCCGTCACGCTGTATGGGCAACTGTGCCTTGCGGCCAAGAGTTATCAAAGCGCGATATGTAAGGGACTCCAGGCTCGTGCGAAATTATTATTGAATGCTTACGAACGCACTAGTCTATTTATTGCATGGGTATGACTATTGTCAGGAGGATCCGGTCATATGCCTGTGTCTCGCCCTTTCGTCCCTGGGTAGGGCAATGCAACGTCAGGCGGACAATCGTAATCATCTCATCGCTCAGGTACGGTAACCATGACCCAAAAAACATCTGTGGTTGACAGGAAAGGTTCAAGGGCATGGCATTCCTGTCGCATTATCGAGCTGCTCGCAGACAAGCCGGGGAACACGTGCTGCCCGAGATCGAGTTTAATTTCGGCAGAGTATTCCAACAGCTAGGTAGGTTCATCAACGATCGCACTGGTTCCCTCCCCGGACCCGAGCATGATTTACAGGGTTGCATACTCTCGCAGTCATTCATTATGAAAAGGCGTTGAACCTTGCAAAGGAACGAAAGGATGATGTAAGTGGTGCACCACCGCTGTGATCGTCTGAACGCAAAATTTTCAGGACGTTTCTGTGGCCAGGGAAGCTGCCTATAACCTCTCACTGATCTATGTTACGACAGGGGCGATTCCCCTGGCAGACGCGCTCTATAGGCAATGGTTATCTATATGACAATGTGGGGATAGGCGAATTGGCAGTCTATGCGTGACAGTTATTTGTACCGTCGACTCTCTTATGGTTTTCATCGGGCCGAGAACCCAGAGACATCTATTGAGTCATCGAATATGACACCTTGGAACTCGGACTGACGTCTACCCCAATTTCGATTCTGACTGGCCTCATGCGCTCATACTTATGAACGATGTCTTAGTATCTGGCTTTACTTCTCTCTCCCACTTGGTCGTAGCTATGTCGACCGGCAGCATCCCGCCTCCGCCGTTGAACATACTTGTAAGATCTGAGTTCTTGATTAGCATATTGCCCTCGCTGATGCGGCCCCAGGAACAGCACAACCAGTCGAAAAGCACCGTATCCTCATCGGACACGGACGTTGACTGGGTAGGATATGCGTCGTCGTCTGGGACGACGACACCCGAGGACGATACGCATGTGTTTGGCCTCGGTCACGGTCCCATGTTTCAACCCGCGTTAACCGACAAGTCCCGACGTCCACCACGGGAGAAGCTCACCCTCGCGATGAAACACCGTAACTTCAACCTGGCGGTGAAGAAGGTCAAGAAAGCCGTACACGCGCTGGCCGCGTTCAAGAGAAAGGTCACTGCGCTACCGTTCCTCGCCGTTCACTAAACCGAGTAAATATGGTAATGGACAGAGACCAGACGACATTTCACCTATTTTGATATCGAGTCCGTTGAGGGAACGGTTCGGGAAACGAATGTCGATAAAGCCTCATCCAGAAGAGGTATGTGCACTGTACCTTTCGAGGAGTAGATCACCGACTGCGTGATCGGCGCCCAGAGTTTCTACAGTCTGCCAAACCGGCGGTTCTCCCTTTCAGATGCGAGCACGCCACCGGTGAGCCGTGACTCCTACCTTGTCTTCGGGTCACTAAATGGCGACATGCCGAACACTAGCATCACACGATCACGCGCAAGTTTGGGACGATTTCGGGCTCCACGCCTAACATCGTCAAGTCGAAGAGGCAGCGAAGCGGGCTTCCTAGCTTCCCAGACCAACTTCAGAGCAATTCCCCGTCCGCGTCGCCGGCGACGGTGATCCAAACAATGGGGCATGCGGCCTTGGCGTGGAGAACGAATATGGTCCACGCGCTCCGCATCTTACTCTTCGTGCCTTGGTGCGCTGCGGTCGGTGGCGCCCTGCTCTTGTTTCCGAGCTACGTGGACTCCGTCGCTTTCCGTACAGGATACCTCGAATCTCTGAAAGGCACTCGACGCTTTGCCCATTGGGCCGAATGCGGCCAACAGCACGTCATGATCTTCCTTGCCCCTCTGATCATCGCCCTCTGGTACGATCTCGCTCTGGGGTTATCGCTGACGAGCATCGTCGTGTCCCGCTTCATGTTCGTGTGGCGATCTTTCGAGGTGGATAACAGCATTCCGCTTGGGGAGGACGATCAACAGAGTTTGTATCTGGCGATAACGGGCCTGGCGTTCGCGGATGGTTCTTTTAGCACGAGTGGGGTGAAAGGCGGGCAGACTGCGATGGAGCTGGACGAATCGGTAGAAGAGGATGCAGTGACTGGGGCCTAATGTCGCTGCTGGCCACATCCCCATTTTGTACATCATGCATGACTCACTGTAGTGACCCCCGCATAGCGTCGGGCAAGTACCGGACAGATGTTCTTTCAGACTACGGCCCAACCAACTTGCAGGTTTTTTTGGCCTTTCTTTCATCTCAGTAGAAGCCAGCCGTCGCCAACGGCGGGAACACTAGACGAGCGGACACGAGTAAACTGGACCAAGCTCTGTTGGGGGCCGCGACGGCGTACTGGTACAAGGGAGCGGAGGTGGAGTAAGGTGCACGTGATATGGGTATGCCAGTGGGGTCCGTATAGGGTAAGTGTTTGCCGCGACTGTGGGCGTCCAAGCTCTCGCCGTACGCGATGCCTTCACCAATGATCGAGCATCACCACTCGCTCACCACCCCCTGCCTTGTCTACTCGAGCGTTTGACGCCAACACCGTGTCTATATGAGCCCAACCGCTTGTCCAGCAACACAGGTTTGTCAATTCGAGTGTTAGTAATCGTTCGCCGCCTCCTGCCGTGTCTTCTCGAGCGCTGGCGCTCATCCTGCGCCCCTACCGTATCTATACGAGCGCTACCACTCACCACCCCCCGCCTTGTCTACTCGAGCACAAACGCTCGTCCAACGCCCCTACCATGTGTACTACTCGCACCACCTTCTACCGTATCTCCTCGAGCGCCGACGCTCGTCCAGCGTCGCAACTGTGTCTATGCGCGCCTGACTACTTGTCCGTGGCGCCCACCCGCTGATCCGAGCGCCAGAGTACGCTCTCCGTGTCTACTCAAGCGCTGGCGATCGTCCAGTGCTCCTGCCGTGTCTATATGAGCTCGAACGCTTGTCAAGTATGCCCACCATGTCGATTCAAGCACCAATATTCGCTC
>JBBPMC010000373.1:0-24549 GCA_038090115.1 Strobilomyces echinocephalus | reverse complement strand
TCTCGCACAAGTGGCAGTTCGGCGAACCCACATTCCAGCAAATCGAAAATAACTCGGTCTACAGTCTACCGTCATCTCCGACGTACGATAAACTGCGCAATTTCTGCAAGCTCGTGGTCGCCCTTCAGTATAAGTGGGCTTGGAGTGACACATGTTGTGTCAACCAGCTCGACAAGGGGGTCCAGCAGGAATCCATTGTTGCCATGTTCCGATGGTATCGACATTCATCTCTTACGGTCATCCACCTCCTTGGAGTCTTGTCGGAGTCGCAGGAGGTCGGATGTCTCTGGAAAAGCATCTGGAACACCCGGGGATGGACATACCAGGAATATGTTGCTTCTGAAATTGTCCAGTTCTACACAGAGGACTGGAAACCATACCTCGGCCTTGAAATGTTCAACCACAAGGAGTCGCCCGCAGTCCTCTCGGAGATGGAACGGGCGACAAACGTCGCGACACAACAGCTGATCGTTCTCCAGCCAGGTCTGGACAAAGCTCGGGAGAAGCTATACCTGGCGTCTGGGCGACAAACGACGCGGGAAGAAGATATGGCATACTCGCTTTTCGGAATCTTTGGGGTTGCACTCCCCGTCGTGTACGGCGAAGGAAACCTGGCGATCGGTCGGCTGTTGGAGCACATCTTGACGCGATCGGACGACGTGACCCTTCTGGCATGGACAGGACATTCGGGCAGTCACCACAGCTATCTACCTGCAAGCCTGACTGTCTACAACGAGATCGTGCCGCCTCATGTCCCGACTGCCATCGACGCAGCCGAGATGGATCGCACGGTCTTGACATTACGATCATTGATCCCCGACCACTCCCTCGTTGTCGACCTGTACAAGTGTCTTTACGACCTCCCACCCTTGTCACTCGTCGCTGGTCGCCTGAAATTGCCCGGCATAGTCTTCAAGCTCGGTGGTCTTTCCCTTGCCTCAGAATCCGATCCTGAATCCGACATGCATGTATATCGTACGACGACGCCCCTGCTCGGGGACGTCGAGGTCAAAACGACCACTGAACTCTCGGAGGCAAGTGATTTGTGCCTGATCCATCCCTGGATCAGTCCGCTCATCGACCTGGACTTTTCGCGGGGCAAGGGGCTGTTCGATCTGCCCACGCGGGCGTTTCGACTGCTCGTCCGGCTTCGGCAGCCATTCGGTGGGCTGTTGCTCGCCCTGTCTGGGCGCGAACAATATAGACGGGTCGTGACGGACAGTTTGATCATGGTTCGGGTTCGGGAAGAGGTGCCGTTGAGCGAGTTGATGGATGCCGTGGGTACGGTCAACATACAGTAGAGGTAGATTCTGGCGACGTGCCTGTCGATGCGACGCTGAACTACGATGTATACTCCAGCGAAAACGATTCTCTATATTACCTTGCTTGGTGAGGTTTCTTGTTTCTGTCACCCCATAACTCGTCGGAAAGTGCAGCCCTTGTGTACCGCTTCTCGTTCAGCAAGGAGGGCGGCGCGAGCCAACAGAGATGACCAGCTGGGTCCTACATCCGACATAAGATCAAGCAAACTTTTTGCCGACGCAGTCAACGCTACGCAATCACCGATCTGCGTGGTCATATTTTCTAGATACGTAGTTGAACGCCCTCTTCCGATGGTCAAGACAACATACGGTTCCTGATCAACTCCTTCGTCGACGTGGTCTGGTCGGCGTTGAACAGGTCGACGTCGTCCACACTCGTATGCCTCGCATCACAGCCCCGGGGAGCTCGACGGTGAAGACGACCTGCAAGACGTACGTCGGGTAGACGATGCAGGCCACGGACCGGTAGACGACGTCGTGGCTAAAGAGGGGGGATCTCATTCGGCATGCAGCACGACTCGAACCGGGGTACACAGAGCCCTAGTTCTAAACGCCATGCCCTCGTAGCCTTCTGATGCGATCCGTGCTGAGCGCGTCAGCGCGAACGAGTCGGAGCACGCCAATGTACCACCCGCGATGAGTATCGATCTCTTGCTCATGCGCGCGTTCGTTGAGCGCTACATAGCAACACGGACGCCAGAAAACGAGCGCCCCATTCGCAACCGCGAGGGTGCGTACCTTATATGCTACAAAGTCCAACTTGGACACATGTCCGCGACGACCTGAAACCGGCCGTCGAACGAGATGGTCTGCCTCTTGGTGTGTTTCTGCAGTATCCTGGCATCGATAGTTGGAGAGGGCACGGCTAACGGAAGACGTACGCTGGTAATAACCGGATACCTACCTCATGGTAGATCGTTTCACGGCTCGTGCTCTCCTTGAGGAGTCTGTTGGACTCGAGGTACCAAATCACTTCGCGACACCCTTCGGTTAGGCGTAATAGATCGAGCAGGGCGTCTTCGGGTCACCGCGATCTTGGGCGTCGACGGTTGATCATCAGCTCCACCGTTGAGCCACCACGGCAACGAGTCAAGTCGGGAGCAAAAGCGCCGGGAC
Source organism: Strobilomyces echinocephalus (assembly GCA_038090115.1). Classification (NCBI taxonomy): domain Eukaryota; kingdom Fungi; phylum Basidiomycota; class Agaricomycetes; order Boletales; family Boletaceae; genus Strobilomyces; species Strobilomyces echinocephalus. The sequence continues at coordinate 22,111 of JBBPMC010000373.1, read as the reverse complement.
ACGAGGCTGTCCTACAATGTATGAATTGATATTAATAATATGTACACGTGCGTGCCAAGTTAAAGGCGTGTGTGGGACGGACGCCAGTGCACTTGAACTTTCACCTCTGTTACTCCATCCAAAACATGTTCTCCAAAGCACGTCTGTGGCCAAGGAATGGTGAGCGTCGGACAGGACAATCGATTTGACGACGCTGACGAGAATGCAAGAGCCGACGCAGACGGAGGACAGACCTTCCTCGAAGACTAGTCGCCGGAGCAAATCGACGGCGATCGCGACAAGCACCCAAGAGTCGAGCGGACAAAGTTCTTCCCATGCTGTTTACGAAAGGAAAGAACCAGTCGATATCTGTGGTCCATGCGACGTGTGGTGCGTTGCATTCCTCGCTGATGGGGAGCACCTCGTGAGCGGGGACACGGCTGGGAAAATTCGTCGGTGGCGGGTTGACGATGGCACCGAGGCGGGTGCGCCGATGGACGCGGAGAGAGGTGTCCGCTCCATCGCGGTGTCACGAGATGCCGGATGGATAGTAAGCGGGACGACGGGTGCAGTGCAACTGTGGAACGCGGAAACCGGTGACAAAGTACGAGAGATCCGAGGACACCGCGATCGGGTGTGTGCAGTGGACGTCTCGTCGGGGGGGACGAGAATCGTGAGCGGATCGAACGACGGGACCGCCTGCGTCTGGTCGCTGTCGACCGGCGACCGACTACTCGGACCGTGGGAACACGACCACGCTGTCATCGCTGCCAAGATTTCGCCCGACGGTCGTCTCGTCGCCACCGCCACCTCCGGCCGCATTCGGGTCTACGACGAACACGGCCGTCGCCTCTTTGACGTTGCAATCGATGTCGGCTCAGGTCTGAACAACTCCCTCACCTGGTCGCCCGACGGAAAGCGACTCTTCGCCTTGTCTCGCGACGGCGACATACACGCTCTCGCTGCTACTACCGGGAAGACCCTCGTGAAATGGACCATTCACAGCGCCAAGGATGCCAAGTGCATCGCTGTCGCGAGCAACGGCACGTTTGTCGCCGCGTCTGCTGCTTCGTCGGTCTCGCTATGGGACACTACTACGCAACAACAAATTGGTTCTGTCGTCCAGTTCAACCATCAGGTCTACTCGCTGGTTATATCTAACCATCATGACCTCGCGACCCACGGCGGCATACAGGCGATCTCCATACGCAACGTGGGGGATATGCTTCCCCCGTCCTACGTGAGCACACTTCGGTTTGTCTAATGGCCTCTGACTTAATGGTGAACTGCTTTCTCTTAGACGTGGGACACAGGCACGTCGAAGTCGTTCCTATTCGTAAATCAAATGCACTCACGTCTACCAGACGACAACAGCATAGGCCCTCGCAACATTCTTGAACAACTCCGCCACGAATTCGCCGATACTCGCCAGGCAGCTGAGGAGCAGATCAAGTGTCTACGTGCGTTTCTTCTGCGGCTGCTCGCGCTCCGTTGTTGACCGTGTCCGATAGGTGACGAAAACATGGCGCTTAAAGAAATGGTTGAGAAGCACCGTCACGACCTCGCCCAATCTCGACGCGCAGTCGACGAACAAAAGGCACAGAGCAAGTCATTGCAGACGAATGCCAGTGTGTTGATTGCTGCAGTCTCACACACTCCGTGGATGACCGTGCCTGTTAGTCAACGAAGTCGCGCAGCTCAAGGAAACTATCGAGATGATTCGCTGCGACCTCGCCAAGTCACAATGTGCAGTCGAAGAACAGAAGGAACAGACGGAGTCACGGCTAATGAAAACGAGTACGTCCATCGCTGAAGTAGCTGACGCTCCATCGATGACCGCGTCCGTTAGATGACGAAAACGCTAAGCTCAAGCAAACCAACCGGGAACTTCAACATATGATCCACATACACGAACAAAAGTATCAGATTGAAGCCCTGTACGCTCAAGGTGAACTGGCCGACGCTGCAAAGAAGCTTCTTGAGATAGTAAGTGGTGCCGGCGAGCACATACAGAGCAATGGATTCCTCTCTGGCTGGCTCACCGGTAAGTCTCGTCATGGGGTTCGGATGAGAATCTAATGTCGTCCCTCAGATACTATGAGCAGATGCAGCAAGACTCTTGAAACAAACGGCGACCATGCGTCAGACGCCGGAAAATGCCAGGAGGCAGTTATAGCCTACGCAGCTGTGCTGTCACTCGGATCTTTGAATTCGCAGGCTGTCCTTGCAAAATGGGCGAGTGCCGCTTTGGCCAATTGTTCAGCGCACGAAGCGCTGCAGGCTAGTGCCGAGGTATATTTGTCGGGACTGACTGAATATGGATATTGACCGTCAGTTCAGTTCAAGGCGTCAAGATTTGCCGTTTACCGTGCTGTTTGCGACTTTCTCGAAGAGGCTGGCCGGATCTCGGAGGGGGCGGAAATTTTCCGCCAAATGCTGAACGATCTACGAGATACAGATGCCAGCGACGAGCAAGCACAGTGGGAGTGTTGTACGTAGCTTCTGCAGTGGCATCACAAGTAAACAGCCTTATCTCTTTTTCTCAGACTTTCAAGGACGCTGCGTTGAAAAACTGGTGGACCTCGCTGACGCTGCAAGAGACAGCAAGAAGCACGAAGAGGCGATACAATATTATTCGCTCGCGATATCGCTTGACTCGACAAACCTCAACGACATTCTTCTTAAGTGTGGCAATGAGGTTCGGATTGCATTCCATGTCATGTTGAATGTGACTCGCTGATTCAAGGTGTCAGCTCATCGAGCTTGACCCATCATCGTATAAAGGGTATGAAGAAAAACATAGTGCATTACATGGTATGGCCCGCTACAATGAGGCGTTCGAGGTTTTCCAGGCGATGCTCTTGATACTCGAGCGATCCCGCGACCCGAAGATACATGGTAAGTTTCCTCTCCCTTGACATTCAGCCTTCTGGAAATGATGGAAATAGAGCTTCGTCATCACTACGTCGATGCCACTTCCGTGATTCGAACTGAGGTTGGGAAGGTCATCCGCCACTTGCCGACAGTGCTCATTGACACAGACACCGGTCGTCTATACGACAAGACGCAGCAGGCAGCAGCTTTTGAGGAGCTACCGATCTATGACGAGCTCCGTTCGTCAATGACGACGACTCTCGACTGTGCTCGTATTCGGAAAGAAGTGACAGATTTCTATCGCTACGTCATGTTCTCGCACAGGTGGCAACTCGGCGAACCCACATTCCAGCAAATCGAAAACAACTCGGTATACAGTCTACCCTCATCCCCGACCTTTGATAAACTACAAAATTTCTGCAAGCTCGTGGTCACCCTTCAGTACAAGTGGGCTTGGAGTGATACATGTTGTGTCAACCAGCTCGACAAGGGGGTCCAGCAAGAGTCAATCGTCGCCATGTTCCGGTGGTATCGACGTTCGTCCCTGACAGTTGTCCACCTCCTCGGCATCTTGTCAGAGTCGCAGGAGGTCGGATGTCTCTGGAAAAGCATCTGGAACACTCGAGGATGGACATACCAGGAGTATGTTGCTTCCGAGATAGTTCAGTTCTATACCGAGGACTGGAAGCCATACCTCGGCCTTGAAATGTTCAACCACAAGGAGTCACCCACGGTCCTCTCGGAGATGGAACGAGCGACGAACGTCGCGACACAGCAGTTAACCATCCTCCAGCCAGGTCTGGACAGAGCTCGGGAGAAGCTATATCTGGCATCTGGGCGACAAACGACGCGCGAAGAAGATATGGCGTACTCACTTTTCGGAATCTTTGGGGTTGCACTCCCGGTCGTGTACGGTGAAGGAAACCTGGCGATTGGTCGGCTATTGGAGCATATCTTGACGCGATCGGACGATGTGACCCTTCTAGCATGGACAGGTCATTCAGGCAGTCATTACAGCTACCTTCCTGCAAGCCTGACTGTCTACAGCGAGATCGTGCCACCTCATGTCCCGACTGCCATCGAGGCGGCCCAGATGGATCAGAGGATCTCGACATTACGATCATTGATCCCCGACCACTCCCTCGTCGTTGACCTGTACAAGTGTCTTTACGACCTCCCATCCTTGTCACTCGTCGCTGGTCGCCTAAAGTTGCCTGGAATAGTCTTGAAGCTCGGTAGTCTTTCCCTCGCCTCAGAGTCCGATCCTGGATCCAACATACGTATATATCAGACAGCAACCCCCCTGTTCGGAAACGTCGAGATCAAAACGACCGCAGACCTCTCGGGGACGAGTGGTTTACGTCTGGTCCATCCGTGGATCAATCCACTCATCGATCAGGACTTTTCGGGCGGCGAGGCGCTGTTCGATCTGCCCACGCGGGCGTTTCGACTGCTCGTCCGACTTCGGCAGCCGTTTGGTGGGCTGTTGCTCGCCCTGTCCGGGCGCGAACAATACAGAAGGGTCGCGACGGACAGTTTGATCGTGGTTCAGGTTCGGGAGGAGGTGCCATTGAGCGAGTTGATGGACGCTGTGTGTACGGTCAGCATACAGTAGGGGTCGGTTCTTGGACGAAACCTGTAACAAGCCACGTACCTGTCGGGCTAGCTTACGATGCGCGCTGGGACCTGGCGTTCGGCTACCTCCAGGCGGTGTCAGGGGTCCTGGCGCCTTCTCCAACATCCAGTCGCCGACAGGGGCGGCCCTGGAAGCTGCCCCAGCGGTACGAAGCCTCGTATGCCTTCTCTGTCCAAGCGCCTGTTCATGGCCTGCATCATCAACCTGACGTGCATCTTGCAGATTGTCTTCCGCGTGCCCTTAGCATCTCCATCGTCGAGCTCCGACGGATCTCGACGCGGGCCGCGGGCGTACGAACGCGTGCACCATGACGATTAGAAACGATTATCTAGACAATATGGGGCCTGACGACCACCCGGGAGACGATGACAAGTACGCGATGAGACCTAGTTCTGAATGAAACGTCATGACCTCGTAGCATGCCTCGCGCGATCCTTGGTGAGCCCACCCGAGCGAACGAGCGTCGGTCCGGGTCGGGCCGCAGCATTGCTAGGCATCGTCAACTGGAGCTGCAGGCGGCGTGCCTGACGGGGCTTGGCATGCGTGCAAGTGTTGCTGACGGCCAGAACGAGACACCGATCAGTGCGTCCGAGTCTACGGCGTGAGAGACAATGCTAGGTGGCGGGATCGAGGATCGGAGTAATCCTCGGCCGACGAGGGTAGAGGTCTTTCATGGCGATATGTGGTCATCATGTAACCAATTGAAGCCGCGGTATTCGTGTAAATGTGGGGAGAACCGTGCAATTTCGGGATCGACACACCATTTCTTTGTCGTGGATTGGTCCCGAAAATCCAGATAGCTTCCCCCGCTCGTATCTTGCTTTTCCTTGGCTATGGCCTTCAAACCAATGTAGGTGTGGATTCGATGAGCTCCCTACATACAATGAGCACATAATCGCAGAGACGACTTGTCGATTCACCTTCCTCGGCTCGGTAAGTGCTCACTGATACCTAGCGTCATTTTGGCTGACATAAAACGCCGAGTGCAGCCTCATTCGCGCTGGCTTGTAGAATCTCGAACCTGCGGGCAGCCGCGAGCTGCTGCATTTTGAAGCGGGTAAGTGTCCATGGCTGCCCAGATGTACAATGGATTGACGGAATACGCGATCGAAATCTTTGCATTTTCTTTGCAGGTCGAGCATCTTTCTCCTCAGGCGAGTCCGGCCCTCGTCAGTCGATGGCGCGCTTTCCTGGTAATGACTGTGGATCGGCGCCAGTAAAGGATATCCAAACCTGGATTCAAATCCGGATATAGTGGTCTTGTATTGCAACGTCCATCTCGACCACTTTCTTCGGATGGATTCAGTCGAGCGGGGCGTCCTCGGCGGCGGATTTTTCGGCTTCACTACCGATACCATCAAGGGTTTCTCTCGTGGCGTGGGTAGCCATAATGCCATAAGGCCACATTGAAAACGAGTATATCCTGACTCGTTTCGTGTAGGTTCGGGGCCTTAACTCTGTGGCTCCTGCGTCGCTCAGGCACGCGAGTCAACGGCGGCCCTCTATGATGCCCAGCTATTCAGTTCTTCCTTATTTGATTTCGGGTCGTTCAATGCTACTCAGTTCGCTCGTTGAAAACCCCTATGGGATCATTCCCGACTTCACGTTGCAGTGGAACTAATCACACCCCGCGGACAGATGATCGTATACATCCCGGACCATCATCGTGCTCCTCGTGGAGTCGGAAATGATAAGGTCGCTTAGTTTTCCCTTTCCGAGTCAGACTGATCTTCCCGACTTGTAGTGCTGACATGTAGTCATTTTGATACTTGAGAGTTCGGGAAGGACGAAAGCATTCGTTCGTGTCGCGATATCATCCTGGACTCCATGGCGCGCTCTAATGCATCCTACAATGACATGCGTCTTGTACACTATCGACGGAGATTTCGTCACGCGTGGAGTTGGCTGCTAGGCGCTGGGAAGTCGGGCAGTGCGATGCGGGCGCGCTGCACGCATTCCATGATCACACATTTACATCAGTGATTCCACCAAGTCGTGCCGAGTTCCAAGCATGCACGTCCCACCACCCGATCAACTCGGGTGCACTTGCAATGCGATGGCATGTTGTGACATTAGGCGAAAGTCTATGTCGTCCGATTTGGTATTGACTCGGCCCAGTATGGGCGACATGAACTGATTTATGCTACATATCTGACCCTTACCTACTTGCGGCTGAAGCCAACGCGGTCGTGCAGCCGCTCTAGGCCCGAGTAGTTCTGCTGCAGCTTGTGCGGTCCCGCTGTGGGATCGACTGCTCCAACGCGGCACGAGGTTGACAGGTCGTGGTCGCCGTAATGTGAACCATCATCCATTGGGACCATCTGAACCTGTCCCTTGCCGACGGAGCGACGGAGGCAGGCGATTTTACCCATATATAAGGCAAGCTACGGACGATATGTGTAGACGATCAACGACTACTGGAGCGTGTAGTCTTACTTCTCGGCCTATATTCTCCCTCCAGCCAATGTTTACTCCATATCAAAGCGAACTAAGCCATGCGCAAAACTCGTCCCACACGGCCGTGGCTCATGTTCAAACCTCGGCAGTATCAGCTCCTGTGCGCACCGAAATTTGGCCATTCAATCATTGCTTGAGGAATAGACTAATGAGTGTCACATACAGGTCAGCGTCGATACGAAAGATCATGACCTCGGCACAGATATCCAAGCTGTAAGAAAGAGCTTACTCACGCCCTTCAGCATACACTGAATATGTGAAACAGAGCGAACTGCTTGGTGGTTCATATTTCAGCTACTTGGCCGGCCCTGCTGTCGACACGAACATTCCGAGCCACGAGCCCAGCTGTGCGATGCAGACGTTGGGAGTAAGTGCACCGCCGGACGATGCACACAGCTGGTTTCCTGGGTCCGTTTTCGACGCGGGAGATCCTTCGGTATGTTTGTCATCGCTGTTACATGAAAGCGCGCTCGACAGGCCGACGAATCTCACCTATAGATTTCCACCGCCGCAGCGAACATTATTGGCTCTAGAACGACGTATTCCAATGAAGACTCCCATTCGTGTTCCGCAAAAACGCCTTGCCAGTGGACTCATGCGAAGAACTTGTCGACCTGTGGTTCTGAACAGATTTCATGCGAAGGTGTTCCGACACACCTGAGAATTACACACGGGATCAAGAAAATGGGGAGATACGAGTCAATCGACTGTTTGTGGGGAGGATGCCACCAACGGGTTAAACGCAATAATTTCATACGACACATTCGTGAACAACACATGGATCATTCTAGGCGCAAGAAGAACTGAAGTGAGTGAGATGTACGCGACTATGATGGGACTGACGGACGGATTTGCTTCCCCGGCAGCCCCAAATCACTCGATCTCGAGAGAGGTACATACCGACTAGAGGATAGCACCTGCCGGTACCCCACGAGTGTAGTCCAGATGTTCGTCTTGAATAACATGCTGTACGCTTATCAGGATATGTCGCGAGCACCGAGAGCACGAGTGGGGAGTCAACTCTCGGAGGCCGCTCCCTACCAAATCTGTTTACCTCGGCGAGTGAGTCACTTCACGGGAATGCTACCACCAATTCAAGCAAAATTTACCTTTCTACCACTGCGCACTGATCGCCGGGTTCGGATCGGATCTCGTGGAAAGCGGGTTTCAACGTGTCTATCAAGTGTCTATTGTGTAATCACTTACTACCCACGCCGGCCCCGGTACCGGTACCTCATAGTCTGTCACGTTTACTACACGTCGTTCCCCGTGCAGGATGTCCAGAGCCGTGTCGACGGTTGCTGTATCGTCTCGTGCCCTTCCGCTCGAGTCCAACGTGACAGACGCCAGAACGCATACTATCCAACTGTTCGCCACTGATCGATTGGCCGTGCGAGGGAACATAGGTGGTGTGGCAAGAACTTTGGACACTTGGGCCTGGTCGGAGTGGCGCGGGAGTGGTCGAATCACCCAGCTCGTGAGAAAGCGGAAATTCCCTTTCATCACTCTCAACGAATGGCATCATTGGCTCCCAACGGACTTGGCGACGCGATGGAAAGGAAATATGCCCGCTCTATCTTCTCTTGCGTCGATGTCCTCGCCACCCTGCTGCTTGCTTGTGCCCCATGGACGCGACAAGGAGTCAAGGACAACTTACCTGCGTCGTCGATGGACCCCCCGATGCATGACGACACGATGGCACGACGTGCTCGTGTCGCTGCCGCCTAGTAGGGCTCCTTCTGCGTACGCGTTGCACTGGTAGCTATCGGGGACCTTCGAGACAGCGACACTACGGAATCCAGTCGTCAAACGACATGCTCCGTAGTGTACCCCGATGATTACCTCCCATTGTCTGTAGCTATAGGTCACCGTACATCAGAACGAGGTATAAAGCGATAGCTTTCGGCTTTTGCATCGCGATCTCACCAGACGAGCGCTCGATCATCATCGGCGTATGTGAGCATCCGCGGCTTTTTCATGGACTCGTCTTCAATCGTTGGGTCCGGCGTGAATAATGGAGGGCCATCGCGGGGCTCGTCATCATTCGCATCGTAGACATGATGCCAGTGACATTGATACGTGGCGTCTGTATCATGGACATATTTTAGCGCTGGTCTCATGTCATTTGTACGGTACAGTGCTTGCCCGAATTCTCGGCGCTGGAGCTACTTAAATCAGTGATCTACATTTGTCACAGCCGACCTTCCCTTCGTCGCCTTCACGTTCAACATGAGCCAGGCTTGCGTCTAATAAGCTGCCATTCGACCTCGCCCCGGATGCTCTGCAACATGTCATCGGTCCCATGCTTGGGTCTCCACCCCAGCGTGCGCGCTCGGCTCGCCTTGCAATGCGAGTTGGCACCATACAACTCCTTCATCTACCAAGAGGAATCCGGTCAGAAGCGGTGTTCCCCTCGCCAGGAAACGGAGGACGCACCTGTTCGTTCTCTGGGTGGGAATAGTCTGCCTCGTCGAACGACGTCGGCGTCCCGAGCTCAGGAGGGCACGCCCCAAACTCGACGAAAGCGGCGCCGATCCGTTCTGCCATTGTTCTCGTCGAGGCTTGGCCGTTCTCGCCAAAGTATAGGCCCTCGCGACCGTGTCCCGCACGGCCGGCGAGGATCGCGTCGTACAGCACCGCGTACAAGTCCCCGACTGTCGCCGATAGCGAGGGGTCGTCAGCCAGATCGCGTCGCGGACGAAAAGGAGAGGGGGGACTTACGGTCGTCGATGTGCACGTTGGACCACACGTTGAGTCCGAGACCGACCATGCCCGCGCGTCCCCGTGCGATGCTCACCCGGACGAGCTTGGGTATCTCGATCGAGCGCGAGTGCTGAACGCCGAGATCAACGAGCGGGCCGGTGGCGACGTCGTAAACGGTGGAGGGCAACACGACGTGCGCTCTTGTGTACCCTGCGTATATGCGTCGATGGTCTGTGACCTCGATGTCGTGATGAGACGCACCTTGCTTATCGGCCTCGAGGACGAGCAGGTCCGTGAGTCGAGGAGGATCCGTGATCGGAAGTCTCTTGATCTGTTCGAGGTCCATGTCGTCCCAGATGTCCTCGGTCGGGTACATTCCATCGGCCCCGTCGTTCATCACGTCTAGCAGGCAGGCGATCGCAATTTAACGATATATATATCAACATGTTATTGATGACGCACCCGTCCCAGACTAAAAACAACGGGTCAACCAAAGATGGTGAGTCTCGCGGGTCGACTCACCGTATGAACGAAAGCGGGAATGGTACCCGTTTGATGATGTCTTTTCTTCAGCCCTCTCAGAATGGCCTCACAGGACGCAACGTGGTCCGAGTCCGCCTGGCCCGAATCATCTTCATCGATGACTGACCCCCATCTGAAAACACGAAAGAAAGGAACTCACGCAGGCAAACACGACGTCGCTTTGGGACGCCTGTTGCTCGAGCAATTCGGCATTGTCTAAGGTCCCGAAGACGGTCTTGATGCCGATGGACGCGAACAAGGGGAGTTTAGCGGCGTTGCGAACGAGGACGGTGATCTCCGACGTCGTGGCGCTAGGGTGCTGCCGGAGACGCTGAAGGACGGTGCCGCCAATGTAACCTAAGAACCGAACCGCGGACGGTGGCATGAGTCGACTCTACAGGCGGATCGATGTGCCTCACCCGTAGCACCGATGACGAAGATCTTCTTGGTCGGCATCGTGAACTTGTGGGGATGATGGAAGAATATCAGTCCCCGGCCTCTTTATCGCCGGCTCGCGCGAACACGAAGATTCTACTAGCGAGAACGTGGTGTGAGCAATCCGTTTTCAAAAGGACACGTTCACCGCACACACGACCCTGATTCGCGCACGCAGACTCGGACATACGCTTCCGTTCGAGTATAGCCTGATCGTTCCGAGGTTTCCGGGGATGGACGCGGAGAAACTGGAGTAGTTCAAGTTGATCGCTGCTAGCACGCCTCGACCCGAACGCACATTCCGTTTACGAAAGTGTTTGTCCGACCCATGCCCATGGAGTCTACTAGTATTGGTGAATAAGGGCCGAATGTTCTCTCCTTTTGCTCGAATGTATGCCCTGCGTTGGGAGCACTTCAGCTTGTTGTTCGACAGAGTCAAGGAAGCTGAACATGATCATGATGCACGGGTCCCCCACAGGCGAAGTGCGCATCAGCGAAAGCGCAAGCTTCCACCCGAGCGATCGTTCAGCGGGAGTACCGACGACCTCGGCTGCAACCGGAACCATGTGATTGGCTCATCGCGTGCGGCATTTGCGGCCCAGTCGTTCCCTTGGTCCTCGTTCGCCTCCTCGACCATGTCTTCATCGCATTTGCTACGTTCGACGCTGGCCAAAACGTTCGCATCTCCAACAGCCCGCACTGCGCCGTGGTCCCTCCAAGGTACGCCTCTGACCATCTCACGATCGCCCGACTCAGACCCGGCAGCGCGTAGCGTCTCCAACGCGATAGCAGCCATCCACAAGGGTACCGTCAACGACCCCACGACGTTCCCTCCTCCATCCAAGTCGCACGGCTCCCACCACTGGGCGTTCGAGCGTCTTCTCTCCGCGGCGCTCGTCCCCGCAACCGCGGCTGCGTTCGCGGCGTCCGGCACGGCGTACCCCGTCCTCGATGGTCTGCTGGGCGTCTCGCTGGTCATGCACAGTCACATCGGGGTCTGTCGTCTCTGGTGTGTCGATCGCTGACTTCTGACCGCCGCGCAGTTCGACGCCATCCTCGTCGACTATCTCCACAAGCGCAAGTTCCCCCTTCTCGGTCCTTTGATAACCTGGACTCTCAGGGCCACGACAGTCGGCGTGTTGGTCGGGGTGTATCAGTTCAACACCTACGACGTCGGTGGGTTCGCTTTTTGGCGCGGTCCGTCGTCGTGACTGAGTCGCACAACTAGGTCTGGCCGAGTTGATCGCCAAGGTTTGGACGACCTAGGCGAGGACTGTAGCACCTGCGAGTGTAGTATCTGAAAATTCATGCATGCTCAGCAAGAGCGAACCCGTCCGGATCGGGAAATTTGGGCTCGTCAGGAACCAGAGGTTCGTAAACACGATGGCGTCTGCGAAATATGTCTGTGATCGATGGCTCGACAATACTGAAGTGCTGCGTGCCTTCTGGATGTGGAACCCACAGTAAACGCCGTCGTGTGTCACTAAATGTGGAATCCGGATTAAGACCATCCTGAGGGTCCTAATGGAATTCGACTATTTCACAACACAGCAAATGGTGGTTTCTTCGGAACAGGGGCGGATGCCGCACTGAAAGGACGTCATCCAGGGGTAGGAGTTTGTTACACAATGGAGGTATGTACCGCTTATCATTCACAGACGGACGCAAACAGTCCCGTTACCACCAGGCACTCTGACGACGTGCCACACGTACGGAATATCTCGCCGCATGTTGAGACACCGATCACCGGTCGCACGCAGGGATGTAGACGGACCCAATTGTTAACAGATTCGTCGGAAGCGGGGTCTGGGCATCCGGCGGAGAAAAATAAAAATTGACATTAGATCCTGTGCTATCCCTAATGTAACAAAGGGGGTTTACACGTTCTCGCAGTCTCCATTTGCTAACAACGGCGTCTGCCGCAGGATGGGGGCTGTTCATCAACCTTCTCGTCGTTGTATTGCAGTCGTCGGCACTTTGCATCGGGTTCATCCCAGTTGCCCCATCTGAACATTACAATAAGGTTCGATATGAACGTGAGTCAGATCTAATCTTATAAGATACAGGGAGTGCGGTGATAAGGTCTTCCCAGCGCTCCCCCGGACTATCTAGTGGCCCACAACGAACGTCGTGCAGCCAGCTAGACAACGTTTGAGAAATTGAGTCACGAGAGGAAACACAGACTGAGTTTAATACCGCCCCCTTGAATTCACCGCCCCGTCCTCAGTCTGGGGCCACTAACTGTAAAACTTCACCAGTCCCAAATGAATGCTTGTGATGTGACCTGCAAGTTGATATTACGATGGAAGTTCGCCATATAAGTAAACACTCTAAAGCCGTCGGCCGGAACTTTGGCTTCATGATCAATTGAGGCATCATGGAGTGTCCGACTAGGCTGTGGATTCGCCTGGTCGTTTCGCGGCAGTATTCAGGGAAGGTGGATCTACGATCGGAGAGGTAACTGCGACTGCTAGTTCTGTAACGTTCGGATGCCTGAGCATATTGTTTTCCAAAGATACGGCACGCCGTAACGCATCCAATGCGGAGCTCCAACACTCGTCGTATGAGCTTCAAGTTCGGACGCCCGCGTGCGGCCAGCGTACACGCCCCCGCCGTGTTCTCGCCGCACGTGAAGGACATCCGCGGCCATGCATCCAACCTCACACCCTAGTACGCTGCCTCGCCACATGAGATGGCTTCTCGTCGTCCTCCGCCACTGTTTATTTTCGAGCGCCGGTGCTCGTACTCGTCATTTCGACCGCCAGCACTCGCCAGCACTCCATCATGTCTGCTCAGGCGCAAACACTTGACCGTCGCCTCCTCAGTGTCCCTTCGATCCCCAGCGCTCGCCCATCACTCTCGCCGCGACTGTTGGGCCGCCAGCCTCATTCCTGGCGCTGTCTATCCATCTCACCGAGTTGATTCGAGCACCATCACTCGTTCCTCGTCTCCGCTATTTTTTATTCGGGCCCCACTGCTCGCCCGTCTGTCCCAGCGTCTTTCCAAGCTCAAACGCTCACCTACTGCAGCCACCATTTTCTTTTTCGAGTGCCAGCGCTCGCCCGTCGCCACCGCCGTTCTTTTTCCGGCGTCATCGTTTGCCGGTCATCTCGCCCTGTCAAAACGTCGAGCCTAATCGCTCTTTTCGTGTTCCAGCCGTTCTCTTTTCGAGCGCGAACACTCGCCAGACGCACCGTTGTGTGTATACCACCCGCTCGTTTCGCGATTTTTTCGAGCGCCACTGCCCGCCGTGCCCGTACAAGCTCGACCACAGGCTTCGTGCCTCCTCGTCTTCTCAAGCGCGGTGCTCTTCCATCCTCTGCATCGTGACTTTTCGCGCCCCACTGCACGCACGCCTATGCTAGACAATTCTTCCGTACTGTCACCCGCGCCCAACATGCGTGCTTCAGCGCCAACGAACTGAACGGAACACCCTGGGCAACTCGTCACACGTGCGAGGGAGCCACATCTTCTCATTCTTCGTTACGTTACGGAACAAATAGATTTAGCGAGACCACATAACATAATCTGAGAACCGATAAAAGGACCGGTGATGCAACTCGCTCACTACTATTGTGCCTTGATCCTCCGGCCATCAGTTCCAGTAAATGGCCAAACCATCATCCTTGCTCACCTCGTGGTTCTTCAAGGAAAAGATGTTTTGACATGCTTGCACAGCCTGGCCGAGTACGCGCCCTATCTCAATCAATTCAGTGTGTTCATTATTTGGATTATTTTTGTCCTGTGCATGAACCTCTCAGGGATACCGGGTTTGTTGGACAAACCACTCCACCTTAGGTACCGAGATCATTAGAACATCTTCATTCCGCCGATGATTGATGCGAAAATAACACGGTATTTGGAGATATAGCCGGGATACTGTGCACGTTCATCTAGCAGCGGATATGTTGGCCAATTCGATGGATCATGCGTGTTTTATGAGCAGCTGGGTTTCATATAATCGGAGTATCACTGGTAGATGAAGAGGGCTGAGCTCCTTAATGATTTGTAAAGTATCCAATCAACTGGGAATGCACATACTTTTCAAGGAGGTTCTGCACCCATGACGCTTATGTTAGCATGCCATGAGATTCCATCCGCCGATATGGTTGTGGAGGGCCCTGCGCAAAACATATTAAAGGAGAAAAGAGATACACAACAGCGTTAGCCTCAGACTTACACTTGTCCCTCTCCGTCAATGTGCACTCTATATCAGCCAGAGCAAAACCATGCACTCGACACAAGCAGGACTGTTGATCACATTGTTGATGTCACATTAGTTCCTTTCGTGAGCCTCACAATTCGAATTACGCGGCATTTCACTAACGAGTGTCCTGCACAGGGTGGCGTTGCCATGAGTGACCACTGGTATGGCGATGCTGTAGATCTCGAGGGTGTGAGCAGGGCCATGTACGCTCCGCTTCAATGCGTGCTAATCATGCACGCGATAGCTTGCGTACCACTCTGCCGATACGCCATCAGCGGAGGCAAACCAATACTGGTACACGTTACCTGCGCCCTCCACAGACACAACCGACTCGAAACTTGAACCTACGCGGTGGATCAAGCCTCAACGCGAAATGGAGCACTTATCTCAGGCTGTTGGCACCGAGACGAGTGCGATAGACCACTCAGTACGTCCTACTAGTAGAAAGCTAATATGTGGCAACGTATTGACAAGCAGCCAAATCTCACCGCAGATGGTTGTCGCTCCTGCAATGGACCAGAGTATTGGTGCCGAGGCTGTGCACTCGGTTAATGCCGCCGTGCCAGTGACGACGATACACTCGTGTTCGGCCGCGGCGCCTTGCCGCTGGACCAGCAATGGCAACTGTATGAGTTGCGTTCCGTCTATCGCATGCAAGGATGTTGCAGAGCACTTCAGAGACGTACATGAAATCAAGAAGCTGGGAAGAAAGACCGTGGTTGAATGCCTATGGGATGGATGTCACAAACGTGTCAAACGCAACAACTTCGTTCGACACATTCGAGAGCATCATCTTGGCCACAGTAGAGTAAAGAAAAAGCACCATTAGTGATACCGAGGTGGACTGTTTACTCTGTTGGAATGACCACGAACTGAGTCTGACCACCCGCAGGCCAACTTCACTCTCAATTGCAAGGCAGTATCTGTATATATCCGTTAGACGCTTCCGGGAAAAAGTATAGAGTAGATCGATGCTATCACAAAGGAATCAGCCAACCACAAGTCCATTTTGAAATAGAGACAAACAGCATGCCTGAAGTTGACGAGTCGAGCCCATCCTGCGGATGTCAAAACAAAACGGCGCATCGCAAACTCGTATCCATTAAAAACAGGCAGGGTGAGCGTGAGTCCTGGTTGGGCAGTCGTAGTGGGACCGAGGCATCAGATGAATTCCAAGAACGCGGCTGGTTTGGTGAGGAGGGCGTTAGATCGATTGTGAACCGGAAAAATCTGGAATTGGACTTTCCGGTGCGGTTCGGCGCTCTGCTAGCGGATTCCAGTACTGGCCCAGTGCCAACTGCGTTGCATCAAGTCCTCGTGCTCGGCATCGATGTTGCCCATCCATGATCGCCTTAAATTCCTGTCGCGCCGCCATCGGTTACTACTTGGTCGATTTTGATGCTCAGTCCACAAAACAGAGTGAAATGAAAACGACGAACTTGTTACTATGTATGTACAAAATTCCGATGTGACCAACGAGCTCCGGTATTGATATGGCGTCGTACTCGGCGCGTATGTGGGGTCAAGGCCTCAAGGGGGTGTACCTTCTACGAGGTTGTATCCTGAACGTCGAAATGACGCTCGACCTTCACCAAAGACGCCACTTATAGTGGTATTGGGTCATTCCCCCGTGCGGAGAGGGACAGTAAACCTTTTCCGCCCCACTGAAGCTAGATCCTACATGATTTATTTTGGGACGAGATAATATTGAACAAAAACACGTACACAACGTAGCAAAGAAAGCGCAGAGGATGCATGCTCTGGGGCTGTCAATGACGGGAGCGAGCGAGACGAAAGCGCGGGATCGACGACTACAAAGTAGAACGTAATTTTTGCAGGTATTCTGATGGTCGAGTGAGACGGCGTGTCACAAAGACCACAGATCAATATACCATCATTCGATTTCCTCACGTCCAAAGGACACAATGAGGTTGTAATTGAGGTGGTAGTGACCTCCCTGGATTTTTGGGTCGGGCTCCAAGGTCCCTGGCTAGCACATGATGCACACGGTCCGCCTGGGTAAGTCGTTTAATGCCTCTCTCCGAGTATCACGGCCGGACCACGGCGAAGCCGTGTACAGTATGGGCAGCGGTGGCCCTGAGGAAGGGTACAGGACTTAGGTGGCGGTAGCGAGCTCTCAGCCGGGGGCTACCGCTACCCCGGCTGTCACCGTTCCAGGGTTGTTTAGGCGAGCTTCCGGTCTCATCACTGGTTGCAAGGTGGGGGGCGAGTAGCGTGATCACTGATGGGAGACTTCCAGCCCGGCGTGCGCCAGGCGCCTGATAAGCCATCACATGACCAGAGGGATACCCTTTCGGGTCAGATTGTCTTCACCACCCGGCAAGGGATTCGATGAAACGGCACGTATGGCGCTCGCAGGGATGTTCGGGTTATTCATTGACTTCTTCGAGATGTGCAGATGACGAGTCCGAGGGACGCCGGGGAGACGCCGGCAGTCCGCCGGAAGGTTGCCACCTCCCACAGGCCACACCGCATCGCAGTCCCTCTAGGGTACCGTTGTACGCCTCAAACGCAATTCTCATGGCCGCCAGACTCAGGCCTGGCAGCGCGCAACTCCAATGCGATAGCTACCATCAACGACCCCACGACATTCCCTCCTCCATCCAAGACGCACGGTTCCCCCCGTCTTCTCACTGCGGCGCTCGCGACGTCCGGCATGGCATACCCGGTCCTCGACGGTCTGCTGGACATCTCGCTCGTCATGCACAGTTACGTCGAGGTCTCTGGTACGTTGATCGCTGACTGCCGACAGCCACGCAGTTCGACGCCATCCTTGTCGACTATCTCCATAAGCGCAAGTTTCCCGTCCTCGGTCCTCTGATGACCTGGACTCTCAGGGCCACGACAGTCGGCGTGTTGGTTGGGGTGTATCAGTTCAACACCTGCGACGTCACCGTCACGTCGGTGGGTTCGCTTTTTGGCGTGGTCCGTCGTCGTGACTGAGTCGCACGCTAGGTCTGACCAAATTGATCTGTAAGATTTGGACAGCGTAAGCGAGGCCCGTACTAGCATCTACGAGCGTAATATCGGACAACACCCCCTCCACAGGCGCAAATTCACCATCCTCGGTCCCCCGATGACCTGGATTCTCAGGGCAACAACCGTTGGCGTGTTAGTTGGGGCGTATCAGCTCAATACCTACGACGTCGGTAGGTTCGCTTTTTGGCGTGGTCGTTGTCGTGTGACTGAGTCGCTCGCTAGGTCTGACCGAGTTGATCGCCAAGGTTTGGACGACACAGGCGAGGACCATAGCACCTAGAAGCGCAGCATCGGAAATTCAAGCGCGTCGCCTGAGCAATCCACTTTCTTCTTGCAGTCTGCCTACTACGCCAGATAACCTGACGTTCGACTTTACATAATACAAAAACTACATTCAATGCTCTCCCGTGGTCGCAGCGATGGATTGTTCCAGCTTTCCAACGTCCATCCCTGACATCTAGGAACGATGCTGCGTCGATGCTGCACACAAACGGAAGTGGGTGTCCGTGCCACCATCAACCTGGCTCCGAAAGTGATCAAGAGTGAGGCGGCTCACCTCACCAGGCCGCTGGGAAACTTGGTTTCCATGGGAATCTCGACCCCACGCTCGTCTTCGCACTTCGAGATGCGGAACACAGCCAGCATGACGGCGATCAGTATTGTCCGTTGTCAGTTGGTTGTCAGTTACTAGGGATCGCTCCAGGACGAACACGACCGGATTTGGAAACTTGGACCCGTCGCGGGTCATGAACCAGAGGTCCGTGAATACGATGGCGTCTGCGAAAACGTGCTCGTCTGTGATTGGTGGGGTCGACTGGAGTGCTAGTACATGTCTTTGGGGATGTGGAACCCACAGAAATGTCGTCACCAAATGTGGAGTAGCTGTGTAGTTCTCGAAAGAGAACTTTACGTAGGGCAGCCTGTCAGGAAGCAGCCGCTGTCGAAAGAGGATTGTCTGCACTGCTATGACATCTGTAAGGCCGCTGAGATGAACAGCAGACGTTGGCTCGTGGTTACGCAACCGTCACTGGGCAAGGCGTGGTTGAGAACTCTGCGCGCTAACTTAGGTACATAGTCCTCAACGGATCCATTCCAACGTCATTTGATCTAAATGGGGGTAATTCCGTCTCTGTTCCAGACGAAGCGTTTTGCTTCGTAGGGTGGTTCCATAGATTGGCATGTTCCAAGAAGTAGGCAACGTGATCGTTTAATGACTCAGTCTCATCGGAAGCTCTTGATGGGGCGACATGGATCATCCTGTGTTATTTCTAATGTAAAAAGGGGGGGCCACACATTTCTTCGACATCTGCCACAGGATGCCACGGGGCTGTTCATCGCAAACCCTCTCGTTGCCATACTCAATGCCGTCGTCGGCACCGTGCAGTGGCGTTTTAATACAAGTGCGGCGATGAGGAATGTCGTGCAGCCAGCTAGAAAACATTCGAGCAGTACCAATGATGCTCTGATGATACCAGATCTGGCCTGAGGCTCATGAAATCTGCATTGACTTGCTCGACATATACATATCAGCCGCTAGAAGAACGTGCGCATTACCCTGACTGTCTCTCCGAATACCATGTTATTTTCGCATCAATTTTTATCGGAAGAGGTTGTTCCAATGATCTCAGTACGAAGTGGTTAGGCACATCCCTGAGAAGTTCATGCATAGGACGAAAAGACAATCTGAATAATGAACGCACCAGATACTGCGATACTATGGAGGCGCGCTAGTAGTACTTAGGTGGAAAGTGCCGGGTTCCTTAATAATTGTGAACTATCCAACAAACCGGGAGCGACATACTTTTTTGAGGCTCTGCATGGCAATGTTGACCGTACATGGGATACAAGCGTCATGAACGCCACGGAGTTCACCCCACTTGGGGGAACACTTGCTAGCCATATGGTCGTGGAGGGCCCCAAGGGAAACATATTAAAGGAGAAAAGGGAGAAAAGAGATGTACAACGATTACTCCATACCTACACCCGTCCCTCTCTGTCAATGTACGCTCTATATCAGCCAGAGCAAAGCCGCCCACCCGACATTCGCAGGACTGTTGGTCATATCGCTGATGCCACATTAGTTTCTTCTAGGAGCTTCATAATTCGAAATACGGGGCATTTCGGTGCTACAGATGATCTCGAGGGCGTGAGTAGGTCATGTACACGCCGCTTCAATGCGTACTAATCATGTGCGGGATAGCTTGTGCACCGCTCGGTTGCGCCATCAGCGGAGGCATATCAATACTGGTACACTTTACCTGTACCCTCCAGAGAACCTACATTGCAGATTCAACCTCGACACGAAATGAAGCCCTTCAAGTCCCGGGCCATTGATGCCAGGATGAATGCGATAGACTCCGCAGTATGTCCTACCAGAAGGTTGATATACAGTGTATTTGACAGGGAGCCAAATCTCACCATAGATGGCTGTCACTCCTGCAATGGACCAGAGTATTGGTACTGATGCTGTGCACTCGGTAGATGTCACGACCCGGACGATCCCCCACTCATGCTCGGCTGCAGCACCTTGCCGCTGGACCAGCAATGGCAACTGCACGACTGGAGTTCCATCTATTACATGCAAGAACGTTCACGAGCACTTCAGGGACGCACATGATGTCAAGGGGTTGGGAAGAAAGACCGAGATTGAATGCCTTTGGGATGGTTGTCACAAACGTGTCAAACGAAACAATTTCGTTCGACACATCCGAGAGCGCCATCTTGGCCACAGTAGAGCAAAGAAAAAGCACCCTTACCGAAACTGAGGTGGATTGTTTCCTCTGTTGGAATGATCACCAACGTGAAGCGCTAGACAGTTTCTGTATGTGTCCGTGTAGACGCTTTCCAGGAAAAGCATAGAGTAGGTTGCCGCTGTCACAAAGGAACGTTCTGAAACGGAGACGAACAGCGTGAGTTGAAAGCATGCATAACTGAGGAAGGGTGTGGAATCCGAGCACGTGTTCGCTGATTGGAGCCTAGCGGATCCTCCGGCAGAGATCAAAACAAAACAGATCGCGAATTCGTACCCCTTGAAAACGGACGGGGCACTGGGAGGGGTGAGTATGGGGTAGCCGTGGCGGGACCGAGGTAGATGAATTACGAGAATGGTTTGAGAGGACAGTGTTTGATGGTGGCGAAACTTCCAATGGATGAGCGGCGCAGAATGTTCGAATGGAACAGCCCTGTCGTAAAGCCATTGCCGCCGTCTCCATATGAGCTCCAATTCTCGCCATTGCGTTGTTATGGGCTGCCCAATGCCTTGATCCGGGATCGCCAGTTTGCTCGTGTCCGCTCGTCCAGTGTTCCCGCCGTTGGCTACGGCTGGCCTCCAGATCGTTGGCACCCTATAACATCCTTTCTGGTTTTCTCCCTGGCATACTTGACCATAACTCGCGATATCACCGGCATCATCTTCACTGAGGCTGCGGCTTTTCGGGTCAGCAACAAGGGCGGTGGCAATGGATGGGCGTCGTTCAAGCGTCTTCTCTCTGCTGCTCGCGACGTCAGGCACTGCATACGCCGTCCTCGACACCATCCTCGTCGACTGTCTCCACAGTCGCAAGTTCCACGTCCTCGGTCCTCTGACGACCTGGACCCTAAGGGCAACGACCGTCGGCGTGTTAGTTGGGGTGTATTAGTTCAACATCTACGACGTCGGTGGGTTTGCTTTTCGGCGCGGTCGTCATAGGCGAGGACCGTAGCACCTACGGGCGTAGTCTGAAATTCATGCATGCCGCCTCTGTTGGAGACAAGTCCCATCATGAGCAACCGCGTCTTTCTTGTGGTCTGCCTGATAGCCTGTCGCTCAACTTTTACATAAATACAAAATAAACTAGCACGACGCTCCCGACGCAAGCATTGCGAGCACCCATACCCACCAAAAACAAGGTTCAATGCTCTCCCGTGGTCGCAGCGATGAGTTGTTCCAGCTTCTCAGCGTCCATCCCCGGCTTCCTAGGCACGATGCTGCACACAAACGGAAGCGGATGTCTGTGTGACCGTCAACCTGGCGCCGAAAGCGGTCGAGAGAAACGCGGCGACTCACCTCACCAGCCCTCTGGGAAACTTGGCTTCCACGGGAATCTCGACCCCGCGCTCGTCCTTGCGCTTCGAGATGCGGAACACCGCTAGAACGACGGCGATCGCGGACCATACGGACGCGTCCGCAAAATGTCTGCCCGGACAGATGCGTCGACCGAATCCGAACGTATGGTGCTCGGTGTCGTCGGGTAAGAGTGAACCGTCGTCGGCGAGGAATCGCTCCGGGACGAACGCGTCCGGATTGGGAAACTTGGACT
>JBBPMC010000372.1:6724-24592 GCA_038090115.1 Strobilomyces echinocephalus | reverse complement strand
ACATGCCTCATCTCTGCGACTTTTCCTTTACCGCGACCCATCGCTTCTTCGACCCAGCTTCGTCGTCAAAGAGCTCCCTCCAAATTGGCGTCACCACCAACGGTGAAGGATGCCGGCTCGCTGGGCGATTACGGAGAGAGATCGTGGCAGGCTTGTCCAAGGACGTGGGAGCTGCGGTTACCAAGGTCGGACAGCTTAGAAAGATGGCGAAGAAACTGGTCAAGGAGAACGAAGTTCATGCAGAAGGCGAAGGAGACGAGGATTGCACCGCGGCGACTCCAAATCGTCCGGTTCCCATCCGCGCAGTGGGCGGTGCCTTGTCGGAGGAAAGCAGCGCAGAGGCTGCTAGACGACAGATGAGGTGGGTCGTCCAGGTCAGCGAGTACTGGCCTGTATCGCGCCTCGCGGCGATGACAGAACACGAGATGGAGGCGATTCTAGACGGCCGAGTCGCCCAGAAAGGAATAGCCACTGGCGCCATACTTTCGGCGGACGACAAGAAATCGCAGCACGGGGTCGACGTCGAACCTCTTTTTCCGAAGCATACCAAAGGTCGGATCTTCCTCGCTGGTTCTGGGCCGGGCCACCCTTCCCTTCTCACCCTCGCGACGCACGCGGCACTCACGAAACATGCCGACCTCGTACTCTCCGACAAGCTCGTTCCTGCCCCCGTCCTCGAACTCATTCCACCGCACGTCGAGGTCCGCATCGCCCGAAAATTCCCTGGAAACGCAGACGGCGCCCAGTCGGAAATGATGGTTGCCGCCGTAGAGGCCGCCAACCGCGGTCTGACCGTCGTCAGGGTGCGTCCCCCTCCCTCTCTGCGTCTCGTCCAAGCCCGCTAACCCCCCTAATCCAGCTGAAGCAAGGCGACCCGATCGTGTACGGTCGCGCCGGCGAGGAACTGGCCTACTTCCGGGCACACGGACACGCTCCGCTCGTCCTCCCGGGTCTCTCGTCGGCGCTCGCGGCCCCCGCGTGCGCAGGGATCCCCGTGACGCACCGCGGCGTCGCCGAGTCTTTCGTCGTCTGTACTGGCGTCGGACGTCGAGGCAAGGCGGTGTCGCTCCCGGGGTACGACCGCGCGCGGACGTTGCTCGTCCTGATGGGCGTCGCGCGACTGGGCGAGGTCGTGCGCGCGCTCGTCGACCCCGAGCAGCATGAGGCGGGGAGCAAGCGCGATGGCCCCGCTTACCCGCCGTGGTTGCCGATCGCGATCGTGGAGCGGGGGTCGATGGCGGATCAGAGGGTGCTCGCGTCGACGCTCGAGGACGTCGAGGGGGCTTTGGCGGGGATGGAGCAGCGCCCGCCTGGGATGATCGTCGTTGGATGGGCGGTGTTGGCGTTCGGGAGGAGGGACGGAGAGGGTGGGGGAGTGGGGGAGGGGGTGCTGGATGACTCTGGGGAGGACGGAGAGCTAGAGATGCGCGATCGACGGCGCGTTGCGTTGTGGCTTGGGGGGAGGAAGTGGGACGTATGGGAGGGGTTGGGGGAGGGATGGGCCGATCTCTGAACCGGGCCGATCATTATATTGAAGGATCTACGCGTTCCATTTATTGTACTTACTTGGGCCGGTGATGTTATAGACTTAATGTACGCTTGAGATGTACATTCATAGAGAGCCTGAAGGCTGCAGGAAGGGTCTTGCAATTGAGGAAATGCTATCTACGCGGTGAAGTGCTTTCCGTTGAATCATTTTGCGCAGATCGGAGCTGCTCCATCTGGTCAGTTCAATCTTGCAGTTACTCGTCATGCGCCGCGGCCAGCCCGTGGTAGTACCCCATCATTGCCGGGGACGATTCATCGTGAACAGCTCGACTCTCTATCGCGGTCTCACCATCTGTTATAAAGATCGCCTTTATACTAGCCGGAGGGTGACCCGATGATGTGATCCGGCTTCGATCCGTGATCTGACTTTGATTTACGGCCGTCGGTCACCACTTAGATCGGCAGCGGCCCGGGAAAGATGCCGTTACTAAGGGCGGGGGCAACAGTCAAGTTGTCTGGCTCGGAAAGACATTGTAGGCGCAAAACGAGCAGTTCCGCTCGCATAGACACGACAGGGACGGTCGGGCAGATGTGCAGATTGTGGTGTTCGAGGTCTCAATTGCCATATAGCCTAAGTAGGACGTCCACGTGACGTGACCTGTGTGACAGAGAGAGCAATGTGGTTGTCTGGCCCTGTTGGTCCCTAGCTAGCACCGTGGGTTGTCCAGCTTTCCATAACAAAGACCTCTCTCGAACAACAGGCCTCTGCCTAATCCTGGCTCGCGATGCAATATTTTCGGGTCGGAACTGCACCCAGACTATCCAGCGCGGAGAGCGTGCTTTGCTGAGACGTATGCACTCGCCAGGTACCTTATCGCAGTGACCGGGCCGCTCTGCCGAACTCGGAAGTAAGTTGGCCGCATTCTCATTGCGCTCAATGACCGATTCGCATATCAGTGCTTCAGCCACCCATCAGCACACAAACGTGGCGCCTAGCCGGAAGCCATGAATCGCCTTAACCCGCCCAAGGGTAGTCCACAACCCCCTTCGCCCCGACAACAGTTTCTATCCGAAAAATCAGAGGCCGGGTCGCACAACGGCGACAACGGCGACGACGACGACTTCGTGTCCAGGTGAAGCACCACGTCTGACGCGTCGGGTCGTTCTGACGGCGACGACGGTTTTCAGGTCATCGCTCAAGAATCTGCACCTCGAATGTTACGACGAATGCGTCTACAACGACCTCCCGCAGTACCTCGTCCGCATCAGCGACATGCGGCTCTACAGCCGCGCGGAGCTCTGGAAGGCGTTCCGCGCGCTCGTCGGCGACGTTCGCATGGACTTGGAGACGGCGAAGCAGACGATGGCTCAGTCGGGCGAGGCGCAGCTGAGGAAGAACTGCAAGGTCGTTCCCCCCTTTTTTTCTCTCTCTTCGGGTCCTGACAGAGCTCGCGACGTTCACGTAGGACGACATCAAACGGTTGATCAAGTACGCCGTGTTCTCGCACCGCTGGGGCGAGGAAGAGCCCGAGTTCAGAGACGTGTCGAGCAAGATCCACGGCCGACGATCACCCCCAAAGGGTCGTGGATACGAGAAGCTCGTGCGGTTCTGCGAAAAGGCCAAGGAGTACGGTTGCGAGTACGTCTGGTCGGACACGTGCTGCATCAACAAAGAGAGCAGCTCGGAGCTGGAAGAGGCGATTCGCGCCATGTACCGGTGGTACCGAGATGCGTTCGTGTGCATCGTGCATCTGGCCCAGTCGACCTCGGTCAAGAACTTTGAGAGGGAGCAGTGGTTCACTCGGGGGTGGACACTGCAGGAGCTCTTGGCGCCGGAGAGACTAAGGATGTATGGTAAGGACTGGCTTCCTGTCTGCCCCAAGAAGCACGAGGTTCAGGGAGGCAATGACTTCCCATTTCCAAACGACAAACTGAGCGACTTTATGCTCGGCGCCATCAGCGACGTCACGCGCATCCATTCGGTCAACATCAAAAGCTTCGATTCGAGGTCGGCGAGCCTCATGGTGTCCACCAAGATGCGGTGGGCGTCGAGACGAAAGACGACCCGCGTCGAAGACATGGCCTACTCCCTCTTGGGCGTCTTCGACATCGCGATTCCGATCGCCTACGGCGAAGGCGAGAGGGCCTTCCAGAGGCTGCTCGAAGCCATCGCGCAGCGCTCGGGCGATCCGAGCTTCTTCGCCTGGGCAGGGCCGTGTTCCCGATATTCGATGGCGTTGCCCGCCTCGCCGGCATGCTACCGAACGACCGTCGCGGCGCCGTACTGCGAGCACGACTACACCATCCTGAAGCGCGGGATCCAGCTCAAGATGGTCGTCGTGCGTGTCAAGCTCGCCCCTTTGACGCAACCGGAGCACTACGCGATCCAAGCCCCGCGGGGCCTCAAGGTCGTCGGCGAGTTCGCACGCAGGGCGGACGAGCCCAACCCGGAGCACTCGCACGCGGTCGGCGTGGTGGACTTTGGGTTCGACAGCGATCAGGCTGGGGGTCAAAACGTGGGGTACTTGTCGCCCGAGAAGCGTCACTTTTGCATGTTGATGCGCATCACGCACGGGCGGGCGGGATCAGGGGTGGAGTTGCGGTGTAGGCGGATCGACACGAAGGGGGTGTTACCGATGATCGCGTGTGAGAACAACAAGTACGGTCCTGTTCCACTGAAGACGGTTCTACTCGAGCATAGTCGTTTCATGTTCATTTGACGCGGGCCTTTGACGCGGGCCCGGGCCCGGGTATTTGAGGGCTGTTGGTGAACTTAGTTTGGATAACGCTGCATTCGAACCAATTTGGTTGTTGACCCTTGAAGACAATGATCCTGTACGTAAGTTGAAATGCCATACGGAATCCGGACGCGAAAGTCAACCGACGACATTCCCTCTTGACATGTATCTCCCGCTCGAGTCCTCGAGCCTCTTGTCTTTGCTCCAGCTGCCTTTGGCGTTATGGAATTCTCTTCATCCAGTCTTGGACTCTGCCGCCGTCGCCAATGGTGATTGCCACGGTCGCAGTGACGTTTTGAACAACCTGGGGAACATTGCCCCATACCACGATGCTCCAGCCGTGCCCGGGGTGTCTATCAACCTACCTGACGACTGTACCGTGGATCAAGTCATCTTGGCGAGTTCTCATATCCGTAACTAGGCGCTCTGATGACATTTCTGTCCCTCAGCTCCATCGTCACGGTTCTCGTGGACCCCTGGGGCAACAGAGATATATCTTTCACCTCGTGGATACTCTCGAGAAAGCGCGTGACGTGATTCAAGCTGCCGATCTCCCGCCATACCTGGAATTTCTCAGACAAGGGTACGAATGCCAGCTCGTCCCTGAAGAACTCACCGTCGTCGGACGCAAGGAGCTATTCGACCATGGAGCTGAGTTCGTGCATATCTGTTCACGTCGACGACGCATGTTTGACCTCGGTGCTCGCAGGTTTGCCCTTCGTTATCCGACGTTCTCGACGGACGACGTCGTATCGACCACGGTCCCCAGAGTCATCGATTCTGCGCACTTCTTCAGCCAGGGATTTTTTGGTCGCAAAGCGGAAGACGTCAGATATCTGACGACGGACAACTTCACCGACCCGGTTTCTTGGCTCGCTCCTTGGGATGCCTGTCCGAAGCTATCTTACGATGAGTCCCAAAAGGTCACGTTCGTCGTCCGTCTCATCTGTCGAGCTGTATTGTTGACGGTGATGAACCTGCAGGCATCCATGGAGTGGAAGAAGAAATACATCCCGCCTATCGTAGAGAGACTGAACAAATTGATTCCGGGCGTCGGATTCTCTTTTGAAGACATCTTAGGTACCTTGTACGCATGCCCGTACGATCTCGCAGCTCGTGAAAGGTCTCCGTGGTGCGACGTGTTTACCGCGGACGAGCTTCGTGATCTAGAGTAGGTTTAAATCATTGCTCCATGTCGAGGTGTCTTACGGGTGATGTTACAGATACGACATTGACTTGCTTTTGGACGGTTACAGCGGGCATATATCTAGAGCTGACCCCGGACCTCTCGTTGGTGCATTCTACGTGAAAAAGCTTATCGAACGGTAAGCGCTGGCTGTACACGAAACCAGGACACAGATAACGACTGTGTATGATAGCTTGACCGATACCACGGAGGATACCAAGTCTCTCTATCTAGATTTCGCGCACGAGGTCACCATTCTGTTTGCGCTATCGACGTTAGGATTGAACAAGTCAGTGCTCATGTCTACGGGAGAGATGATGTTGACAGTCGTTGCTACAGGGACCCGGTGCCTCTCAGCCCACTCGTAGACCACCCGCCCGCACACCGCAAGTTCAGAACGTCTGACCAGGTACCGTTCGCTGCGAACATGGTGTGGGAGAGATTCACCTGCAAGCGATCGTGCGTACACCGTCGTTTGGATCTCAGCGTTGTGTTTACGATACGTAGGTTCGAGGGGCCCCAAGTACGTCTCCTGTTGAACGGGGTGACGCTCCCACTGTCTATGTGCAAGACGTCCGGCGAGGACAGGGCGTACGGGACGTGCTCGCTCGACGAGTTCGTGCGTGCGAACGCATACAGCATGGGCGTTGACTATCACAGCGACGTCTGGAACGCCACGTGTGAGCTGGAAGAGTAGCGTCGCTGCGCCGTACCTGTGTAGCTATAGTCCACCGATGAATTTTCCTGTTCGACAGCGGGGTTGGAACTAAACATTGAGCGAATGGGGAAGCAAAGCTAGAAAGTGCCGCTTCAAAACTCTTGGGCGCGGCCCGCGTCCACAGCCATAGCATTGACGGGGACAACCGTACGCCTTTGCACCGTGCATCTTGTCTGCACAAAGGAGGAAAATCAACATCCTTTCCTTTAACCCGAACCTTGCTTTGCGGTCTTGTATGCGTATGACATTAAATTTGGATTCACGCGCACACTATACCTTGCAACTTAATCTTCAATCAGCAGTTGTCGTCCCTCGGCATTTTGGTCACTGCGTAACCGCGAGGAAAGGCTCAGGGTTGCAAGCCTATCGGTACTGTGCATGACTACGGGGAGGCGGCAGACGACAGGATGTAAAAACCCTCACCGAGACGCCAGGAACGCCGTGGATGTCGACACGAATCTATCCCCATCCTCGCCCACTGCACCGGATCAACCTTTTACGTTGCTAACGCGCGTCATCGCGGATGAGACCCGCGTTGATCCCTGTACCTTTCTGGATCGACGTGCCGTCCGGAAACGTAAAAAGACCTGCGGATGGGGCTCGCTGGTGGACGAAAGCGGATAAACACGTATTTGTGAATTATGTAACGTCAAAACGTAGTAGCGGTTGAGACGATCGATGCCATCTGTACATGTGCTTTTGCGAGTGAACGCTCCACTTGGATCATTTTGCCAAGGACGTTCTTTACGCTGAAAGTTGGTGGACCGTATGGTGCACGTGAAAAGCTGTGGATAAGTATAGCGAACGTATGCCTAGAGTAAACGCGCACCCGAATAATAAACTCCGGCAACGCTGACGGCCAGGTAATTCGACCGTGTTTTCCGGAGCTTCCTCCATTCTCCATGGTAAAGAAGGTTCTGCAGACAACAAAAGGCAAATACGGAGACGATTGGAAATAGAGTTCTCAGTCTGATCTCTTCTGGCGTTCCATTCTCTTTCAAGTACTTCTACCGCTCCTCGATGATCGGACGGGGATTGGATTTTCCGGTGTTCTAGCGGACGTGATAAGCTTGATACCTTCAACAGTCGGAGTACAAGTTCTTAAAGCCCAGGAAAAACACGATCCCAAACTGTGATGAGTCAACGAATACGAATACAGGATCTGGGGTTAGGAGCCATACTTTAAAATAGGTATGGGCAGCACGCAACGAAGGACCGACAAATGGCCTGTTGGACAGTGTGTGAACGGCGAACTCATCTGATACCTTATGTGAGAAATCAATCCGACGACGGGAAACAAGTCATCACCGTCGTTGAGGTCATAATTCCGTCTAGTGGTTGTACAAGCTCCATCCATGACAGGTCAACTGTAAATCTCGGATACTTGAATTCGAGTCCTGGAAAATACCCTTTCAGAAGCGAACATCATGCATCGCAATTTTACTTTTGGCTAACTGAAGCAAAGCCGATGCTCGTTACAGTAGCTGCGAGCGGCTGCCGATGACGACTGATACCTGGTCCTACAGCAGTGCACGAATAGAGCAGCATTGCAACCATGGGCTGTAATTATATGAGGGGTAAGGCGATAAATGTAGCAGATACAAGACACTAGAATTGATTTACTTACCTGAACCGATACATGCATTATCCACACGAGCCAGCCAGCTGTCGGGAAAGTATTTAGCAGGAAGAAAAAAGAGAGAATTGAGCACGAAGAGCGGGATGGTCATGAAGATGGTTGCCTCGCAGGCACGCAGGCAAGCCCTTGGGTCAGGCACCCTACGAAAATAAGGAGAATGTTACGTCCGCGCTGTCGATAACGAGCTAAAAATATGTACGTGCCTCCCGACCCTCGCTCTCACGGAGCTGATCGTAGGTATAGTGGAGCCTACAACCTCAGCGGATAAGGACCCTGCATGAGTCGACATTGGCGTCGAAAATATCCACCAGTCAGCGGCGAGGACACCGATCACGAAGGACCCTGCATATATGACCATCGCAACGTGTGGCACAACGCCGGTGCGGACCCTGAACGGCTTTACGATGCGAGGGCGCCGTCGCGTCCAGCTTCCAATATTTGTTCGGTCGTGTACCTGTCTGTCGACAGCGATAAATTGAAAAAAGAACGCGTACCTTGGCTACCCACAGGCGAGTCCACGGACTCCGAGCCAGCATGACGCCAGACGACCACTCCTCGGAACAGGACGGGGACTCGTGGTGCTTGGAAGGATATATGCGATCGGCGGTAGGCCGTTGGCGTTCTCTGCGGCATTCACGGAACCGATGAGTCGAGTGATAAAGTCTCCTGAGGTTTGGGCTTTGGCACTTTGAAGGTTACACGTGTGGCTCTGAATGAAGCGTCATCCCTGCGACCAAGGCCGATGTCAATGATGCTGAGGGACTCCAGTTGAACATTGTACCCGGGCCGACATAGGTAGCCGTGGGAAACGAGCCTTCTCACTACGAAGTCGGCACAACCACCGCGACGCTGGATGATACCATTCCTTTGATCGATCCATTTCACACATCAATCGCCTTCAGATGCCGACGCCGACGCCAAACAACCAGTCCTCGTTCGACGACGGCACCGATGACGACGAGGGCTGGCAGGAGATGCCCGTCGTCAAAGAGGACGAACTCGCGGGCGGTCTCGACGAAGAGGACCAGCGGAAATACCACTACGTGCCGAGGAAGAGCGGGTCGCACGCTCATTCGCACCCGAGCGGGAACGCGACGGGGAACATCGTCGACGTCGACGGCCAAGGGGCGCAATGGCGCTCCAAGACGGAGCAGAACGAGAACGAGTATACCCGGTTGCGAGTGGACGAAGAGGATGAAGCGGACGAAGTGCATTTGAGGACGCGATACCTCTTCGACGAGGACACGGCGATGACGCCCCTGGGCCAAATGCAGACGACCAAGAAGATGCTCACCGAGGCGCAGCGCATCGCGTACGTCGGCCTCTGTGCCCTTACTGCGAAGGAGATGGTGCAATGGCAGAAGAACGCACGAAAGAAAGAGTTCAAGGGCGCTATCCAAAGCACGGAACTTTGGGCGTTGAAGGTGATGGGGCGGCTCTATTACCATATGGATCTCGAGACTGCAGGTATCTCATCCATCATTCTTGCCCGCTTTCCAGACGAGCAATACATTCTAACGTGCATCCACAGAACAGAAGATGATAGACAGTCTTGCGCTGCATGGCGTGCAAGCCAGCGATCTCGCTCCATCTTTGATGACGACACGCACCATCACCAATCCTGAATACGACCCCGCCGAAGCCAAGAAACGAATGGAGGAACATTCCCATCCGGTAGAAGAGGACATCAATCTACATTCACCAAAACCGCCAGCATCCTCTCCCTCGCCTTCGACTCCGACCACACCGACGTTCCAAACCACCGCTCGTGTTCTAGAAGATACGTCCGTTGCTTCATCATCCCTACCTGGCGTCACAACCACGCTCTCCTCCGTCGACAAGGATGTCACGCTTGACATTCGATGGACCGTGTTGTGCGACCTGTTCCTCGTCCTAGTCGCCGACAGCGTTTATGACGCACGTTCCCGCGTGCTGCTAGAACACGTTGCACTGA
This sequence comes from Strobilomyces echinocephalus, assembly GCA_038090115.1. NCBI lineage: Eukaryota > Fungi > Basidiomycota > Agaricomycetes > Boletales > Boletaceae > Strobilomyces > Strobilomyces echinocephalus. The sequence continues at coordinate 14,869 of JBBPMC010000372.1, read as the reverse complement.
AACTCGGACTCGGATGGATCGATATCGTCAAGTTTGAGCGGCGAGTGACCGAAGCGCTCGAAATCCAAGAGAGCATCAAGAAATTAGAAAATCAAGAGATCATCGAAGGGTCCTCCAAGGCTGCTCGGAAAAAGCGGTACATGATGGTGGGTCTCGCGACACTAGGTGAGTCCTCCAGCGCGCGCGTCTGCCGCGATTCGCTCACCCAAGCCCGTAGGGGGTGGTCTCGTCATCGGGTTGTCCGCGGGGCTGCTCGCCCCCGTGATCGGAGCAGGTCTAGGCGCCGCATTCGCCACTGTCGGTATATCGGGAACGACAGGCTTCCTTGCGGGCGCAGGAGGCGCTGCCGTCATCACGACGGGTGGCGTCCTGACGGGCTCTGGAATCGCCGCGCGTGGCATGGTCAGACGGACTCGAAGCGTGAGGACATTTGATATACTACCAATGCATAATAACAAGCGTGTGAGCTGTATATTGACTGTGCCCGGGTAGGGACGCCGTTTTCTTTCCGCCAACTATACTCATGCCTCTGTAGGTTTATGAGCGGCAAGATAGACGACGTTCGACTGCCTTTCAGCGTGCTAGATCCTATTGTTGGAGACGTCTTCAGCGTCCTCTGGGAACCAGAGATGATCCAAGAGACTGGGAGCGCTCTGAGGATCCTGACGGGCGAGATCTTGACTCAGCTCGGTCAAACGGTGCTACAGCATACCGCCATGACCGCGCTGATGGGGGCTCTCCAATGGCCGATCAGTGAGTTCCGGTCATCGTGATTCTTCGAAGCCATTGACCCGACGCTGCCAAGTCCTGACGAAACTCGGTTACCTCATCGACAACCCTTGGAACAATGCCCTCGATCGAGCGCGAGCAGCAGGAAGCGTGCTTGCCCAATTGTTGTTGCAACGGCACCTCGGGGTTAGACCGATCACGCTAATCGGCTTCTCCCTTGGTGCTCGTGTCATCTTTTATGCGCTATTAGAGCTCGCCAAGGTAAAAGCGTTTGGCATAGTACAGGACGTCTTCATTCTTGGCGCTACTCTCACTGCCTCATCAAGCACATGGTGTAATGCCCGCAGCGTTGTTTCTGGACGCTTCGTGAACGCGTACGCCAAGAACGACTGGGTATTAAACTACCTCTTCCGCGCGACGAGCGGTGGGCTTAGTTCGGTAGCTGGTTTGCGACCGATAGAAGGCATACCTGGCTTGGAGAACGTAGACGTGACGGACAAGATCGCTGGACACATGAGTTACCGAACCTTTATGCCACTCATCCTAGACCAACTAGGGTTTCCCGTCACTGCGGATCACTTTGACGAGCCTGTGGTACGTGTCAGCACGACGTGGCTGTATATTAACGCTGGTTGGCATGATGACTGATGGGCGGAACAGCAACCCGATTTCGAAGGAGACAGAGTGGTCGTTCGGGAGCCTGATGAACCAAATGCCCAGCAAAAGCAAGGATGGTTCTCGAAACGGGCCAAGAAGACATCGCTCCCGTTCACCGCTACTTCCAGGCCGCCCGCGGCCACTTTGTTTGGTTCCTCACGGCGAAAGACCTCGCTCAAGTCGCAAGAAGACGACCTCCCGCCCCGCATGGACGCCACTCCGTCGCCTTCTCCCGCCCATGTAGACCTCAATGACACGGCCGCTTCATCTGAACAGCGTTCATTCGACTCCGCAGCGGACATTCCTACCCATGCTGGTTTTGACTTGGTTGCCATCAAACACATGATCGGAGAGGCGGAGCGACACCCCGAAGAACTCGCGGTCCCACAGGCTAAGCCAGATCAGGGTACCTCAGTACCGCCACCCACGTTACCACCCATTAACTCAGCTCCACCACTACCGCCACCGATAAGACATACTGAGACAGGTGCTGTCACGCCAGTCCCTTATGACGATGTGGATGACGCGGGAGCGTCAGTTCGGACCTTGCTATCGCTCGACACCACATTTACCCATTCCTTGACGCTCCACGACAGAGACCGATATGGGACGGTGGGTAAGGCGAGTCAACAAGGGGAAGCGAAACTCTGTTCAGAGTCGACTGATGCGTTATCTCGACCGTCCTATGCAACCGAAACGAGCCGGGCGTGGCCATCTCCGAAGGGATTGGGTAACGCGTCGTACGCTACTAGGTCGGGGAATCCCTTTGGAGGGTCGACTGGAGGCCTCGCGTTTGGGTCTCCCTCCCGCCGTCCTTCAGACCCGCCTCCCTCGCACGATCGGCTGGGCGGGCCGGGCGCTCTGTCGACGTTTGCTGCATCGCCCGAACTGTCTTTTGGGTCACCGGATGGAACCATCACGCGGGAACCAGATCCATGGAGATCACCTGCCGAATTCAGGAATCAGTCGGGGAACGGTCTCGGGATGAACCCTTGGACGACCTAATCTCGAGGCTTCTTTTGCTTGGCGGTAGCGTTGCTTCCGTTACGTCCCATGGCTTTATTTTTAATACAACGATGTCTTTATGTCGTCTCGCGAAAAAGCGGGGGAGCGGATGGTTGGTTGAGGGTATGCTTCTAATGTTGCCAAATAGCACCAGAGGCTGGGAAGGTGACACAGACCTGCTCACGTCAGGGCGTCCGCATTCCTCTAGCGGAAATCCTGTCCCGGGGACGTTCAAAGCCCGGTTGCAGGCGATAGAACTGCTGATGTCGGACGGATGCTCGCAGGACCGGACGGGTTAATGATCCGCCGCCGTCGCATCCTCTCGATGATCGCTTCCTTGGCTTGCCGAGCGGCATGGAACGAAGGGATAAGCCTGACGGAGATCGTCATCTGTGCGCGACTGGTGGGGACAACAAGTAGGTTTGTCGAAAGAATTATTTTATTTTTGGTCAAGCGCGGACGTACGCCGCATCAGCACGTCTTGATCTCATGAACGTGTGTCTGTGGGGTAAACATCAAGAAACAGCACAAATGAACCCAGTGGAAGGGGGACAGGTGAGAACCGTGGCGGAGTGGGTTCGACTGCGTCTTTTCCGCCATTCGAAAGCCCCACGCGCCGCGTGCTAAAGGCAGAGCTGTCCACCACACAACACATGTCTCGCCATAAAAACGTTCTTCTGTTCCCGCACTCGAGCCTATTCGAGGTCCATCGGAATCGCAGGCCCAGGGCTGGAGGACTGCCGACCAGGGAATTGCAGGCTACGGGCTGCGTTTTCACCTCCACAAGGGTGGTCTCGCTCCACCCGAAAAAAAATTAGTTTTTCCAATATGGTCGTGACATGCGGAGTTTGAATGTCCACAGGGCAACGGGAGGGGATCACGGCTGCGTCATTTTGAACTCCGCATACCGACAGCTCCGAACCACAACGATTGCAATGCGAGCGTTACGTTCCGCTATTTTTTTGTTGATGTATAAAGGCCGGATCTCCCGTTGACCCGGTCTCCCTCGTCTTTCCTGCCCACTTCGCCTCGACGTCCTCGTCCCTCGCGCGGTCGACGGTTTCTTCGTCCACGTCGTCCCAAAATCCTTTTATTTACATGCGGTCGATCCTCAAACATCCTCACCTGTCCGATCTTCATTATCATCAGCAATGCCAGCCTTTTCCTTTCGCAACGTGTTCCTCCGTTGAAGAGTCGAATCATGTCCACTTCCCCCCCACCCCAACCCTCACGTCGACCTTCGTCACCCACTCTTCCGCAGTGTACGACCGCACGCCCGCGGAGGTGATCCCCAACACCTGTGCCCTCCCCGGTCGTCACGAACGAGAGTTCGTGGAGACGCCTAGTCGTCGTGCGTGCCGCCCGTGTCGCTGGGACTTCGACGGTCCTCAGGGAAGCTACTTCCACCCGCGCGGGCCCTCGATCGAGTCATCAGGTTTATTCGCCCTATTTCTCCCTCTACATCGCGACGCCTAACCTCCTCTTTCCCACATGCGCGTCTCTGCTGCTGTCGGCTCGTCCTTGCAGAATCTGATGACTCGGACGTGGTGCGGACGCCACCGGAGCCCGGGATGCCTGGCCACTCGATCGCCGTACGGTTCGGGGGGGACGTGATGCTGCCGGCTTTTCCGACTCAGCAAGAGATCGAGTCTGCGCTCATGTTCTTGCCGCATGCGCCGAGCACCCATCTCAGGACGAAGAAGTCTGCTCGTCGATCGCACAGTCAGGGTAGGGCCCACCCGAGAGAACTGCGTGAGCAGAGCGCCGACGGACGGATACGGAGCGATTTCTCGGTTCCCGTCCTCGACTTTGAGGGTTGTTTGGGTGGTTTTTGACGGCGCCGCGCCGCGCGGTGTAGGTCACGCCCGCGCCGGCGGCGGTTTTTTTTTTCTTTGTCCCTTGTTACGACTTTGGTGACGGAACGGATACCCTCACGCATGCATCAGCTTTGTACTACCACGTTCGTTCGGACGCATAGATTCAACATATAAGATATTTTGATTTTTTTATATGGCGCAGGCCGTTTTCGTCGTTTGTGCTTGCGCCCCTCTGGTCGTGGAGCGTTGAACGTTAAAGTGTGGCGGCGGAAGCTGTCTGCGTGAACTGCGGACAGGGATGTAGTTTGATGTTGACAGGAATTGGCTGCGTGTTTAGGCGGTGCTCTCACTGATATGTCCCCAGCTGGAATGGAGCCTAATAATGAAGTGCATGATTGATTGCGCTTGCTAGCCATGGGAAGCCCCCAAGCGCGTGTGCGAAGGCATATGCTGCCGTCAACGACACCCCCGATTGCAGATTGTGCGCGCGTGCCGGGTGGACCGATCTTCCAAGTCGGTCGCCACTCGCCCCTCAGGGCAGAAGGAGGAGGGGCAGGGGTCGAGGTCGTGCGCCCACCGTACCTGAAGCGAGCCGTCAGCTCATCCCCTCGATGTGCGCGAGATCACCGACGGACATGAAGGAGGAGGAACGGCCCGATCAGACAGGTTTGTCTTCTGTCCGGTTCGGGTGAGGTAAAACCAAGTCGTTATCTCCTGGACGATGCGGCCGTTTCTATCTCCTCGTCGATCGGCTCCACCGGTACGTTGCTCAGCGACGCCGCGGGGGGACGACGTGCCGATTTACCAACGATCATCGTCGTCTGTCCAAGTGGAGTCGCGACCGTCCACGTAGAGGTGGACAAATTCGAGAGATCGGGGTCGCGATGCATCGGAAGCGCTGTATTGATGGAAAAGGGCTGTGGAGTGGATCATAATGTACAGATAAAATCATGTTCATATTCCACCCTCGTCTTGGAAGGAATTCGTCCGCCACGGGTTTCTAGGGACCTCCCTGAAACGAACCTCGAGGGAGTACTAGTGGTCAGGGGTCTCCGACTTCCCGAAATGGAAAGTTCCGAGGTCAGACGAGGCGGTCAGTGCGCAAGTCGCGCCAGAACCATGCCGTGGGAAATTCAACGATTCCTGCCCCCCACCGTCGCCTCCCACTCCCATCCACCCCTTTTGTTCCGCTACCACCATCACACGGACGACCGTCTCCGCTCTTCATCAATCACACATCCTCGGACGACTCATCTGACGTTCATCTCCTACTACGATGGCCCGTACCAAGGCGAGTTCATTTTTTTCGTCGCTCGTCGACGTCGTCAGGCTCACCGGCTCGCTCGACAGCAAACCGCCCGTAAGACGACTGGAGGTAAAACACGTCGTGACATCGCGTGGTTCAATTGACGAATTCTTCCTCAGGCAAGGCTCCTCGTAAGCAACTGGCCACCAAGGCCGCCCGTAAAACCGCTGCCGCCGTACGCCGTCGTCGTCGACACCCGCGTCGTCGCTGACTCACATTCGTCCACAGGCCGCCACCGGCGGTGTGAAGAAACCCCATCGTTTCCGCCCTGGAACGGTCGCTCTGCGTGAAATCAGAAGGTACCAGAAATCGACCGAGCTCCTCATCAGGAAGCTCCCCTTCCAGAGGCTGGTCCGTGAAATCGCTCAAGATTTCAAGGTGCGTGTTAGAGTCGCCTCGTGACGCGCGTGTTGACGGATCGCCTGCCATCAGACCGACCTGCGCTTCCAGTCGTCTGCCGTGATGGCGTTGCAGGAGGCCGCGGAGGCGTACCTCGTCTCCCTCTTTGAAGACACCAATTTGGCTGCCATCCACGCCAAGCGTGAGTCATTCCACCGTGTTTTCGTTGATCCTGTGTTCACGTGCTTGCTCCATCTAGGTGTTACCATGTATGCGTCTGTTCGTTGTTTTCCCCAAGGACGTGCTGACCCATTGCTGTGTAGCCAACCCAAGGACCTTGCTCTCGCTCGTCGCCTCAGGGGCGAGAGGGCTTAAATCAAACACGTTTCGCGCAGGGCCTTGTTTTACTTCCTGGGTGTATGGTCCTTGTTTCGTCACGTGTATGTCTTTCTATTGTTTGCCTTTAATATGATACGAACGTAGTATGTACGATTGCCTCCCCTCGCTTCCCCTTTTTGGTGTTGTCAAACAGGACTGCCACGCATAGGCATGGTTTGTGTCCTTGTTCCGCCAGTGTTCTACTCGCTTCTTTTTTATGATTGTTTTGTATGCAGAGAGAAAATGTAGAGGAAAATCGTTTGTATTGACCTTATGTATCCATATATACATTTGCGTTGCAGGCGATATTGATGTCGTCAGAGCCCGACCTGCATTTAGGGATGTAAGTTCCGTCCCAGCACACCGTTCGCAATCTAGGCGTAATTTCATATTCCAGGCGAAGTCGTGGAACGAACTGGAAATCGGAAATCATATCGTTGAGCTGTGGCACGTGGCAGTCATCCGAGCGCCAGGCAACCAACTGCGCGCGAACAGGGTCGTTGGTCGCCGAGGGAAAGCATCCCGTCAACAACGAGGTGATGGCGGGTCCAACGCCCCAAAAACCACGCCACTAGGGCATGAGAGACACGTTGAATGCGCGCTCACCAGGATCGTGGCAAACGGAACACATCCGACGACCATCTGCCCGTTGCGCCCAGAGGTTTGCCAGCCGCAGGGTGGCTGGTGGCCGGTGTGCGAGTCTCGCACATGGCTCTGGGACGATGGCGTTCGGGGCTGCGTTTTCGTGTGCTGTGTGGCCCGCGGGACGCATGAGAGGGGGCGATTCGTCGATCCAGATATAATCCCGAGCAACGACCAGCCTTGGGAGACAGAAAACTGCGACGTCCTCGCTCACGTTCATGGGACCACGGTCAGAAGGTGAGAAAAAGTCCAGTCCGCCCCCGTATCTCGCGACGGGCGGACTTGATTCGGCACACAACGACGGCGCGGGCCCGCGCTCATCGTGCCGCGCCCTCTCGTTCGACCTACGGGCCACCGAGACTCACCACTATTAGCACTCCCGGCGACGTCGATTCACGCTGTCGTGCGAAAACGAGGTGAGAAGTCGTCAAGGGAAGACAGGAACGGGCATACTAGGCCGTGACAGTGACACGGTCACTGCAAGGCGCTGCGAGCGTCAGACGGGGCGAACGAACGGGGTCAGGACGCTTTCCACCGACGTAACTCGTCTGCCCCTCGTCGATGCTGATGGAAGAAGGTTCAAAACGAGCCTTGTGATTAACTCAGTTCAACGTTGGCCAGCCACCCCCGCCTACCTTCGTAAGAAGTTCCATACTGATCGCATCCCCGCCGGGATACACAAAGCCCTGCACCGACTCGAGCGGCTCCTCACACGTGGATAACGTGCGCGCGCTCAGTCAGCGGCAGTGTTTGCAGGGAACGTGAACCTCGTCGCCGTCGCAGAGCTAGGCCGACTCCCTGCTAGGTACTTGCAAATTTATTTCGAAGAATCCCTTCAAGAGATGTGCATTCAGAGTCCGTCGTCGAGTACCGGGTTGCAGGCTCCCGAACAAAGTCACATCACGTCGAACATGCATCGCAATTCTTGGAAGAAGCAACGCAACTGACGCGTACGTATTCAGAATGCACCCGAACAACAACAATTCAAAGGTACTGACGAGAAACAGCACATCGATGAAAATGTGAACGCGTAGGCCCCCCACCCCGCATGTCGTATCGTCCTCATACGCTTTTATTGTGATGCGGTGTAGTGAGAAATAAATCATTTACGTTCGGCTCGGGCATCGATATGCATGTCCGTACTCGTTCATGAGAAGACTTCAAATGTTTCGTCCACCCTAACTCTATGAGGGACAAGTGTGCTATTTAATTGTGTGGAGTGCACGGAAACTCACGTGTGCGTGTGAGCGCGATAGTCACGCTGTAGAACGA
>JBBPMC010000371.1:0-24641 GCA_038090115.1 Strobilomyces echinocephalus | reverse complement strand
TTCAGAGGATGATAAGGACGTGGCTGTACTGACAGGGAGTGATACGAGTATGATTGGGGAGATGTTGTGATGGCGATCTTGGGTATGATTTTCGCCGTCGGCATACAGCCTGCGAGCGTATTAGCTTTGGCGCGACGATTGATTATGTGCCCCACCGTATTAGGATTAGCCATCACGGTCATGGGCAGATCGGGTCTGTGTGCGCGGTGGCGGACCCTCTGGCTGTTCACCCCACTTGTACGCCCGTCTGGCGCCCAGGATCAGGGCGCGGGTGGCGGCACATGATGCGTACAGAAGTGGGGAAAGGAGCAGGATGGGTCGCGGTTTCGAGCCGGCGAAAGCTCTCATCAGGGGGCACCGCTACCCCGACCGCTGCCCTTCCAAGACCGTGTAAGTATACCGTCTTAAGACCTACCAAGGGAGTTGGCTGACGCGAGAGGCGCTAGTGGGTAGACTTGGTTGCAGTTGGTGTGGAGGGGGAGCATCCCGCTCTTTACATAACCTGATCGAGTCAGACACCCACAAGTGACGTGGACGGCCCTTTCGGGAATCGGGATCCGGCGTTTGGTCGGTGTGGCACTCACGGCGGGGACATACCGCCATGAGATCCACCCCGCGGCATCCGCACGAGCGGATTCGCAAGGACACAGAAGGTGAATTGGAAAGCACAGGTGCTGAGGAACGAAGCAGTCCTACATTGTATCAACGGTGAGACACGCAAGATGGATGGCTGAGGGAACGGACGCCCGTGCGTCCATCCCTGCACCGACCTGATATCTCGATCGAACATGTTTTCCAGCCTACGTCCTCTGCAGCGAAAAGATGGTAAGTATCAGACGAGATAATCGAAAATGACGAGGGCTGACAGAAATACCGTGACAAGAGTCGACTCGGATGGAGGTCGGACCTTCCTCGAGGACTACGAATACCGGAGACTCGAACGGACAAAGTTCCTCTTCCCACGACGTTCAGCGAAGGAGAAAAGGACCAGTCGACATCAATTGTCCGGATGACGCATACTGCGTCGCATTCCTCGCCGACGGGGAGCACCTCGTGAGTGGGGACACTGGTGGGAAGATTCGGTGTTGGCGGGTAGACGACGGCAGCGAGGTGGGTCCACCAATGGACGCAGGGAGTCATGTCTGCTCCATCGCGGTATCGCAAGGTGGTAGATGGCTTGTCAGCGGGACGACGAGTGGCGTGGTGCAGCTGTGGAACGCAGAGACACGTGACAAAGTGCGAGAAATCCAAAGACACTCAGACCGCGGTTGGATACTGGCAGTGGACGTCTCGGCAGACGCAACCAGGATCGCGACCGGATCGGACGACACAACCGTCTGCGTGTGGTCGCTGTCGACCGGTGACAAACTTCTCGGTCCTTGGAAACACGAACACCAGCTCGGCGCTACAAAGTTTTCACCTGACAGCCGTCTCGTCGCCACTGCGACCTATGATCACTACCGCGACTCTGTTCGAGTCTACGACGAACGTGGCCACCGCCTCTTTGATGTTCCAATCTCAGTCGCCTCAGGTCGGAACAATTCCCTCGCCTGGTCGAGCGACGGAAAGCAGCTCTTCGCTTTGTCTCGTGATGGTAATCTTCACTCTCTCGACGCCACTACCGGGAAGACATTGTCGCTATGGACCATTCACAGCACTTACGACGTCAAGTGCATCGCTCTGGCAAGCAATGGCACATTTGTCGCTACCTCCGCTGGATCGTCAGTCTCGTTCTGGGACACGACTACACAACAGCAAATCGGATCTGTCGTCCAGTTCAACCACACAGTCAGGTCTCTTGCAATATCGGACGACCATGACCTCGTGACCCATGGAGGCACGCCAGTGGTTTCTATCCGCAACCTGATGGATCTCCTTCCCTTGTCCCATGTGAGTAAATACTAGTTCCCCTGGTGGTCTCTGACTCAATGGCGAATTGCGTTCCCTTAGACGTGGCGTGTCGCAGACATATGCCTTGAAACATTTATCGAACTCCGCAACGCTCAACATGCAACCGAGGAGCAAAACAAGTCGCTACGTTCGTTTCTTGCCGTCTTCACTTGCGCTCCGTTCATAATTCCATTAGACAACGAAGTCGCGCAGCTCAAAAAAGCCAATAAAAAACTTAACCGTGACCTCACGCTGTCTCAAAATGTGGTTGTCGAGCAAAACGCACAGGGTGCATTGCTACGTTCATGGCAAATGAAAGCCAGTACGTTCAGTCACCAAGTCGTTCATACTTCATGGACCATGATGACCGCATGTCTTAGATGACGAAATCATGCAGCTTAAGCAGGCCAACGAGAAGCTTCGTAACGATTTTGTTGTCGCATCCTGCCAGATCTCAATGAACCAGGAATCGTACGAGAAGGAGACAGAGGTGCTGCAATCACAATTTGAGCAGTGGAAAAGTTCTGCTCGATTTACAGCCGAGAAGCAGCGTGAGTTGCGTACGTTCATTGCCACAGTCGCTCATGTTTACTCGATGATAGACGACGAAATCACGCAGCTGAAACGAGCCAACCAGGAACATCAATTCACGATCCATATACACGAGCAAAGGTATCAATTCGAAGCCCTGTACAGTCAAGGCCAACTGGTCAACGCAGCAAAGAAGCTTCTGGAAATAGGAAGCAGTGCAGGCGAGCACATAGCGGGCAATCAATTCCTCTCCGACTGGTTTGCTGGTAAGTCTCATCTTACGGTTCGATGAAAGTCTAATGTCGTCCGTCAGAATCGACCAACAGATGCAGCAAGACTCTAGAAAAAAACGGTGATGACGCATCAAATGCTGGAAATCGCCAGGAGGCAGTTGTGTCTTATGCAGCTGTACTGTCACTCGGACCTTCGAATACGTCCACTGTACTTGCCAAATGGGCGAGTAGCGTTCTGATCGATTGTCCGGCGCGTGGAGCGCTGCAAGCTAGTTTCGAGGTATACTTGGCGCGACTGATTGGACACGGATATTGACCATTGATTCAGTTCAAAGTATCGCGATTTGCAGCTTACCGTGCTGTCTGCAACGCTCTCGAAGAAGTTGGCCAGATCTCGAAGGCTGTAGATATTTTCCGACAGATGCTGAATGATCTACAAGACACAGATGCAAGTGACGAGCGAACGCAGTGGGAGCATGGTATGTGGCTTCAGTGTGGCATGGCAAGTAAACCGAGTTATCCCTTTTGGGCAGATTTTCGAGAACACTGCGTCGAAAAACTCGTGAACCTTGCTGATGCTGCAAGAGATGGTAGGAAGCAAGAAGCGATACAATACTATTCGGACGCGTTACCACTGGACCTGGCGGACCTTCACGAAGTTCTTCTCAAGTGCAGCAGCGAGGTTCGGATCACATTCCCTTATGTGTCGAGCACGCTTCGCTGATATGACGTTGTCAGATTATCAAGCTCGACCCGTCATCCCACAAAGGGTACAAGGAAAGACATGTGGCGTTACATGGCATGGGCCGCTACAGAGAGGCATTCGAGGCATTCGAGGCGATGCTCTCGATATTCGAGCAATCATGCGACACGAAGATACGTGGTAAGCTTTTATTTCGCTTGGAATTCAGTTTTCCTGAAATGACGCAAACAGGACTTCGTCATCAGTACGTCGACGCGACTTCTGCAATTCGAAACGTGGTCGAGGAAGCCATTCACCACTTACCGACTGTGCTGATCGATACTGGCACTGGCCGTCTATACGACAAGAAGCAGCAGGCAGCTGCTTTCGAGGAGCTTCCTATCTATGACGAGCTCCGTTCTTCGATGACGACGGTCGTCGACCATTCTCGTATTCAGCGAGAAGTGACAGAGTTTTATCGCTATGTCATGTTCTCGCACAAGTGGCAACCAGACGAGCCCACATACCAGCAAGTTGAAAACGACTCTGTCTACAATCTGCCAACATCTCCGACGTTCGATAAACTGCGGAACTTCTGCAAGCTCGTGGTCGCCCTTCAGTATAAGTGGGCTTGGAGCGACACCTGTTGTGTCAATCAGCTCGACAAGGGAGTCCAGCAGGAGTCAATTGTTGCGATGTTCCGGTGGTATCGACATTCGTGTCTCACCGTCGTACACCTCCTCGGTGTCTTGTCGGAGTCGGAGGAGGCCGACCGTCTCCGGAAGAGCATCTGGAACACTCGAGCATGGACCTACCAAGAATATGTCGCTTCCAAAGTGGTCCAATTCTATACTGAGGACTGGAAGCCATATCTCGGTCTCCGAGTCTTCAACCACAAAGAATCATGCGCTGTGCGGGCAGAGATGGAACAGGCAACAAAGCTTTCCACGCAGCAATTGGTGATCCTGCAACCAGGCCTGGACAGAGCTCGGGAGAAGCTGTATCTGGCATCCCGACGACGGACAACGCGCGAGGAAGACATGGCCTACTCGCTTTTCGGAATTTTCGGTGTCGCATTGCCGGTCGTGTACGGCGAGGGTAACCTGGCGATTGGACGGCTGCTGGAACATATCTTGACCCGATCGGACGAGGTCACCCTTCTCGCATGGACCGGGCATCCTGGCAGTCTCCATAGCTACCTTCCAGCCAGCCTGACCGTCTATGACGAGATCGTGCCACCACATGTCCCCGCCCCCATTGAGATGTCCAAGATGGATCGAATGGTCTCGGTGTTGCGTTCATTGGTCGACCTCTCCGTCGTCATCGACTTATACAAACATCTCTACGATCTCCCCACATTGTTGCTCCTCGCTGGTCGCTTGCGACTCCCTGGAATAATCTTCAAGCTTGACGGTCTTTCGGCTCCCTCCCAGTCCGACACTGAAACCAACGTTCACGTGTACCATGCAACGACGCCATTACTCGGGGACGTCGAGATCAAAACGACTGCCGATCTCTCAGAGATGAGAGGTCTGTGTCTGATCCATCCGTGGATCAGTCCTCTCATCGACCTGGACTTTTCGTTCGACGACGCGCTGTTTGATCTGCCCACGCGGGCGCTTCGGCTGCTGGTTCGGCTTCGACAGCCGTTTGGGGGGCTGTTGCTCGCGTCGTCTGGCCGCTCACAGTACAGACGGGTCGCGACTGATGCGTTGATCGTGGTTCGGGTTCTGGAGGAGGCGTCGTTGAGCGAGCTGCTGGGCGCTGTGCATACGGTCCAGGTACAATAGATGTTTGATTCTTGGAACCACGACAGCATACCTTCCATATGATACTTACCCTACGATGCGTACTCTAAGTAACAGACATCCCATATCCATGAAATATTCAACTCTGCGCCACTCCGGCGTGCAATGTTGCTGCAAATTCGAACGTGCTCCTGATTCGAGCGATCACTACGCTGTGTGGTCATTACATTTCATTTCACTCGGATGTGTATTGTGCAGCGGACATGGAGTCTGTGAAAATGGACTGGCGTCATATGTTCTAGACAGTCGTACCTAATACAATCCCAGTAGAAAGAACGAACAAAACGGGCACCACGATCGAGTGCGACAAACACCGGTTCCAGGAGTGACGATGCAGTGGCTTCGGGACCCTGATTACCGTGTTCCGGTTTGCTCGGCGATAGGGCGAGATGAACGGGTTGTGGCGACAATGCAATCATCAGGCAGAGTGTTGACTTGCCAGAGGGGGTCGGCCTCAGCGTGAGGACAGAGAAGACATACGAGGCTTCATACCAGTCGGGGCCGTTCCAACGATGGCCATGCCCAGCTTCAGCGACGCTGACAACGATCGTCGCCAGAGCAGCTAGTATGACACCGACCGAGCAACGAGTGCCGGAGCACTGACACTGGTTAGTTCGGAACGGACCCCGTGTCATCCCAACCTTCCGACGCGATCCCTGTGTCAGCGCGAACGAATTAGAACACACCAAAGTACACACCTCGTGATAGAATCGACCGCCTTGCCATTCGCGTGTGAGCGCCTTGGGCGGGGGCACTGGCCTACGCACGGCCTGCGAGGAGGGGCATACCCCGCGAATGAACCACCGAGAAATTGAGACCAGCGACGCCCGACAGACCCAGCGTGCCCCAGAAACACTTTGAGGTCCAGACGGGTGTCCGAGGACCGCGCGGGCCGAAAGCGACGTAGTGCCCTGTGTGCCAGGGGGGAAAAGGCGGGAGAACGCGGGTGAGCCTCACCAGCCTTTTTCTCGCTGACGGACGACGCCTTCCGATCGTATTTTCTGGGTCTCCCCGAAATATCTGTGCATCGATTCTAGGTCGGTTTTCGACTCTCCCTCTCTGAACTTCGACGTTGGTCAAGGGGGCCGGCAGGGTCGTCGCTTGGAAACTTCGCCGAGGATGAAGGCGTCGACCTCATTTTCGAGTCGATTCAGAGGACCTCGGCCTCGACGGCGACGCGGAGGCTCTCTTCGGGATCCAGATCCATCGGTGAGCACGCGGGCGTGGTTGGTGGAGGCGATGAGTCAAAGTCTCATCCTCTCGTAAGACTCACCCACGGCCTTTCACTCGCCCACGTCCGGAGAACCGCAGGGCTCGCAAGGTGACAATTCGCGTCGACGTCCGACATATCATCGATATCTTACGGTGAGTGTGCTCACCGTCGTCTCTCGTTTCTTTTTTGGGTGCCGTGGTGGTTATCAACGGTGGAGGCATTTTCCCTCTGCTCCTCCGCCTGTCCCCACCTCGCGTCTCTTACCCGTCTTGCAGGTTCTGGGGCTGCTCTCGCAGGCTTACTGCGGGCCAATGCCCTCCAGGCGGACGTTCGCTCACTCTCCAACGCGCAGGCCCTCACAATCACTTCCTTCAAGTCCGCACGCGCCATCCGTGTCCTTGCCAGTGCGATCATCGAAGTGACCGTCGGTCAGATTCGTTATTCCGTCCAATTCAAATCCGAGGCAGAGATTGCGCTTGCATATCTTTTCGAGGTGCGTCGCCGTTCCCCCGTCGTCCCGCACATAAATCGATGCTTCCATATAGTTCGACTGCTTGGACGCCTACCTTCCACTCCTCGCCGATTCTGCGGTGCAGACATCGGTTCGATCGCACAGCTCATCGGAGCTGCCGTTCGCACAGAAATTCACAGAAACGCCGTCATCGAGTGGGTCCCCAGATCCGAACGCCAGCGCGATGTCAAGACCAGACGCGGTTGGGAGAGACTCGGGGTGGTGAATGTTTCAGCTAGACACGGGGCCTGGGCCATTCCAGCTTTGATCGCCATGATTCAGAACAAGGACCTCAAAGTATGCTAGTTTTTCCCTTCTCTCGTCAGTCTTTTTACTCGATGTTAGGCACAAGAGGCTGCGCCATGTGCCATGGCCGCACTTGCTCTCGACGACTGACCCGTTGCCCCTGTGTTGGCGAGGGTTCCTACGGATGGCAGTAAGTGTATCAGCCGCATATATGGACTTTTCAGTGATTCTCGACGCAGCCACGTCTCCCCTCACTTCCGCCTTGTCCTTGACCAAGAGTCGCGTCACCGACGTCCAACTCGCCGCAGCGTTATGGTCAGTCACCCATCTCGGTCCCCTTGTTTTTCACTCAACGCGTTATTCTCAGCGTTACAAACATCATCCGTACCCAAGCGAACAACCACCCAGGAATGGTGGACGCTGCCGCGGCGCTCACTGTCATTCAAGTTTTAAATCGCATCCTGATCTCGACTTCCGACTCTGCAAATCCAGACGAGAGCATGCCATATGCTGAGTGCGTCGTTTCTTCGTTCAGATGTCAATGACCGATCGTTGAGAGCGTTCTCGCAGCTTTGCTTGTCAGAGATGAAAAGGACATTTGCATCGAGGTGTATGACCGCGGCGTCCTTGCTAGTCTGGCGGCCCTCGTCAAATCGATTACCCCCCTCGACAAGCCTTCAGACTGGGACGCTGACGGGTCTGACAGCAAGGTCGTCCTCCGAGAGGTACGCGGGTACATTTTTTCCTTCTCCCCCCCTTCTTTCTTTTCGATGGCTCGTTTATTATCTTTCGAGCCTCTCTGTGGACAGTATGTATATGATCTACCTTTGCTGTCGCCTCTCATTCTCTGCTCGACTCGTTGGCTCATCTATTCCTCCTCGATTTGTCGCCAGGCGGCACTCATGGCGATAGCCGCCATCGCCCTGTTCGACAGAGTCATCAAACGGGAGCTCGCCGACAATATTCAACTGGTACCCCTCTTCCGGGCATGCCCCGCGGATAAAAGCGTTGGCGTATGTGTCACGGCCTGTCAGTGCATCCGAGCGCTCAGCCGCGACGCTGCGATAATACGAACGAACCTCACTGACAGCGGGGCGGGGTTGGCGTTATACCAGGTGTTTAAAAAGGAGGACGAAGATCCGAGGGTCATCTTTGCGGCGCTGGCTGTCGGCAATCTAGTCAATGATTTCTCACCTTTGAGACCGGTGAGTGCCCCCTCGTGAATGCGTAGGTACCCACTTCAACAGCCGACAAGTTTATGCTAGCGGACGGCTTACTCACAACTCAAAAGCAAAACTTGCTATGCAAAAGCACTCTTTCTACCAAACAGACGGTGATGACCCATCTTAGGTGGCTCATCTCGCCTAGTACGTCTGCTACCACTCTGCGTGGTACGCTCGCTCAGACAGGTACTTGATTGCAGGCTCGTCAACGACGTGGATCCTGAGATCCAAGAACAATCGTTTTGTATCCTCCGAAACCTCGCCGAGGACGAAGGTATCGACCTACTTTTCGACTCGATAGGTGAGGATCTCGTTGCTGCTCGCATCACTGCGGGCCTCGACTCTTCCAACGAACCCGTCACGCGCGAGGTATGTCCCCCGAGAACGCGCCCCGCTCGCCGCTCACGTGTGTCGCCTCAGACGGCCTACTTTCTGGGCAACCTCTCCAACGGCACGCGCAACAAGACGTCGTCTTTGCCTATCCGCCGATCCTCGACCTAGTCCACTCGTGCATGGCAGACGGCAAGTCTGGGGTGCGCTCCCCGCTCATTCAGTGCGTGCTCAACCTGCTGACGAGCAACCCGCGGCGACGACAAGAGTTGACCAAGGCGGGGTTCGTGTCGACGTTGAGGCACTTGTCTGATTGGACGGGCGGATCTGGTGTGAGCGTGAGTCCGAGTGGGGCGGGCGTGACTGTGGTTGGGACTGGGACCGGGGCGAAGCATCAGATCAACTCCGAAGACGACAAGGACGCGGCTGGGTTGGCGAGGAGGGTGTTGGATTTGATGGACACAAGCATGATTGGGGAGATGTCATGATGGCGATCCGGCGTAGGCTTGTACCCGTCTCTCCGCTGCTACGCCGTCGGTGTACCGCCAGGAACGATCGATGAATAACAGGCTTCTCATCATGCAGCGTGGTTCGAGCGTTGTGGACAGGAATGTTTAGAACGAGTTCGGTCGCTGTTCATCAAAGATGAATTGGGAAGCACCTATATCGATGATACGACACGTGCATGATGGGTGACTTGAAGGCGTGCGTGGAACGGACACCCGCCGTTCATCCCTCCACTGACCTGACGCCTCCACTACACATGTCTTCCAGCCTACGTCGTCTGCAACGAAAAGGTGGTGAGCAATTGATGGGACAACCGAGATGACAACGCTGACGAGCACTGGAGACTCGACCGGCCAAAGTTCTTCTTCCAGTGTCGTCCAGCAAAGGAGAAAAGGGCCATTCAACATCAATTGTTCAAGCGACATAGTGTGCGTCGCATTATCTGCCGACGGGGAGCACATCGTGGGCACGGACAATTGGACTGAGAAGATTTGGCATTGGCGGGTGCAGGATGGCAGTGAGGTGGGCCCGTCAATGGACGCTGGGGATAATGTCTGCTCCATCGCAGTGTCACGAGATGGCAGATGGATAATAAGCGGGACGTACCGTGGCTCGGTGCAGATCTGGAACGCGGAAACGCACGACAAAGTGCGAGAGATCCAAGGACACCGCGGAACGGTGTTTGCGGTAGACGTCTCAGCAGACGGGAGGAAGATCGTGTCGGGATCAGATGATAGGACCGTCTGCGTGTGGTCGCTGTCGAGCGGTGACCAACTCCTCGGACTATGGCAGCACGAACACAAGCTAGCTGCTGCAAAGTTTTCCCCCGACGGTCGTCTCATTGCCACCGCCACGTACTGGTCTGTTCGAGTCTACGACGAAGATGGCCGTCGCCTTTTCGACGTCAAAATCCGGGTCGGCTCGGCTCGTAACAATTCCCTCGCCTGGTTGAGTGATGGAAAGCGACTCTTCGCATTGTCTCGCGACGGCAACATTCACTGTCTTGACTCCTTGACCGGCGAGATCCTCTCAAAATGGACCACCCATGCTACCACCGAGGTGCGGTGTATCGCTGCCGCGAGCAACGGCACATTCCTTGCTACTTCGGCTGGTTTCTCAGTCTCGTTGTGGGACACTACCACACAACAGCAAATCGGACCTGTCATACAACTCAACCACCACACCTACTCTCTGTTTATATTGGACGACCATGACCTCGTGGCCAGCACATGCACGCGGGTGGTTTCCATCCGCAACCTTGGAGATATACTTCCCCCCTCATACGTGAGTAAACTCTAGTTCGGCCATGGTCTCTGACTCAATCCCTTAGACATGGCGCGTGGCAGACATACGCCCCGAAATATTTTTGGAACTCCGCAATGCCCGAGACACAGCCGAGGAGCAGAACAAGTCGCTACGTTCGTTCCATTACCGTCCCCGTCTGTACTCGGTTGATGACTCTGTCTGACAGAGGACGAAAACGCACAACTCAAAGCAATCAACGAGACGCTCCGCCGCGATCTTGCCCAATCTCAATGTGCACCCTACGAGCAAAGCGAGTCTCTATGTTCATCACAGACGACAGCTAGTATGTTAATCCCTTCCGGTGGCTCGCGCTTCGTGGGATGACCGTGCCGGTTAGACAGTGAAATCGGGCAACTTAAACGAGCCAACGAGAAACTTAACCGCGACCTTGGCGAATATCAACATGCAGTCAACGAGCGCAAGGCACAGACCGAGTTGCTACATTCACGGCAGATCAAAGCGAGTACGTTCGTCGCCGAAACCGCTCATACTCTGTAGACCATGATGATCTCGTACCCTAGATGATGAAATCATGCAGCTTAAACAGGCGAATGAGAAACTTCGCAACGAATTGATCGCCGCATCCTCCCAGATCTTAGTGAATCAGGAAAGGTACGAGAAGGTGATGGAGGAATTCGAGCAGTGGAAGAATTCGGCTCAACTTGTAGCCGAGAAGCAGCGTGAGTTGCGTACGTTCCTTGCCACATCGCTCACGCTTACTCGACGAATTTGCAATGCTCTCGAAGAAGCCAGTCGGATCTCAGAAGCAGCAGAATTTTTCCGACAGATGTCAAACGATCTACAAGATACGGACGATAGCAACGAGCGCATGGAGTGGGAACGTGGTAAGTGGTTTCGGTAGCGTCATAAATAAAAATGATATCATCCGTGTTACTCAGACTTTCGAGAACGCTGTGTTGAAAAACTGGTGAACTTCGCCGATGGTGCAAGAGACGGCAAGAAACACAAAGAGGCGATACAATATTATTCGCTCGCGATATCGCTTGACCCGACAAACCTCCACGAGGTTCTACTTAAGCGTAGCAATGAGGTGCGCATCACCTTTCATGCCATGTTAAATACACATTCCTGGTCCACGGTATCAGCTCATTGCGCTCGATTCATCATTGTACAAAGGGTACGAAGAAAAGCATATGGCGTTGCATGGCATGGGCCGTTACAGCGAGGCATGCAAGGCATTTCAGGCAATGCTCTCGATATTCGAGCGATCCCGCGACCCAAAAATAAGTTTCTCTCTCTCTTAGTATGCAGTTTTCCTAAAATAATGCGAATAGAACTTCGTCGTCGGTTCGTCGACGCGACTGCCGCGATTCGAAAGGAGATTGGGGAGGCCATCCGCCACCTGCCGACGGTGCTCATTGACACAGACACCGGTCGTCTATACGACAAGAAGCAGCAGGCAGCCGCTTTCGAGGAGCTGCCCATCTATGACGAGCTCCGTTCGTCCATGACGACGGTTCTCAACCCGTCTCTTATTCGGAAAGAGGTGACAGAGTTCTATCGCTACGTCATGTTTTCGCACAAGTGGCAACTGGACGAGCCTACATTCCAGCATATCGAAAATGGCTCGGTCTACGGTCTTCCGTCGTCTCCAATATTCGACAAACTGCGAAATTTCTGCAAACTCGTGGTCGCCCTAAAGTACAAATGGGCTTGGAGTGACACGTGTTGTGTCAACCAGCTCGACAAGGGAGTCCAGCAGGAGTCGATCGTTGCCATGTTCCGATGGTATCGTCGTTCGTCTCTCACCGTCGTCCATCTCCTCGGCGTCCTGTCGGAGTGGCAGGAGCCTGGCAGTCTCTGGAAGAGCATCTGGAATACTCGAGGGTGGACATACCAGGAATATGTTGCTTCTGAGGTCGTCCAGTTCTACACTGAGGACTGGAAGCCATATCTTGGCCTTGAAATATTCAACCACAAGACATCACCGGCAGTCCTCTCGGAGATGGAACAAGCGACGAATGTCACAACACGGCAATTGATCATCCTCCAGCCAGGCCTAGACCGAGCTCGGGAGAAGCTATATCTGGCATCTGGACGACAAACGACACGCGAAGAAGATATCGCGTACTCGCTTTTTGGAATCTTTGGGGTTGCACTTCCGGTCGTATACGGCGAGGGAAACCTGGCGATTGGTCGGCTGTTGGAGCATATATTGACCCGATCGGTCGAGGTGACCCTTCTCGCGTGGACCGGACACTCAGGAAGCCACCATAGCTATCTGCCTTCGAGCCTGACCGTCTACAATACAATCGCGCCGCCACATGTTCCAGCCCCCATCAAGACACCTGAGATAGATCACATGGTCTCGTCACTGCGTTCATCCTTCCCCGACCTATCCCCCATTGTCGAACTGTACCTGCGCCTCTGCAGTCTACGCTTGTCACTCGTCGGTGGCCAGCTAAACCTTCCTGGAATTCTCTTCCAGCTCGGTGAACTTGTCCACTCGGACTCCGACGTGGAATCCAATGTCTCTGTGTATTATACAACGACACCCCTGCTCGCCGGGGACATCGAGATCAACACAACCACCGACCTTGCAGAGATGAGCGACTTATGTCTGATCCATCCATGGATCAGTCCCCTCATCGACCGGGACTTTTCGCGCGGAAGAGCAATGTTCGATCTCCCCACGCGGGCGCTTCGGCTACTCGTCCGGCTTCGGCAGCCGTTTGGTGGGCTGTTGCTCTCCCTGTCGGCACGCGAACAGTACAGGCGGGTTGCGACAGATAGCCTGATCACGGTTCGGGTTCGGGAGGAGGCGCCTTTGAGCCAGCTGTTGGACGCTGTGCATACGGTCCAGGTACAGTAGAGGTATAATTCTTGGAATAACACCTTTCATACGACACTTACCTACGATGCGTACTCTAGCCCTACATATATCCAGATCGGTCTAAGCGATCACTGTGTTGCATGGTCGTTGGACTGGGGGCTCCCAGGGAATTTGGCTAGGCTGCACGAGGCAGCGGTGGTCCTAGTGTACCGCATATAGAGGCCTCGTGTAGTCCCTTGCTATAAACCGTCGTTTTATTTCATTCCATTCGTCGGATGTATGTACTATGTAGTGGACATCGACCCAATGGAAATGGACGGGCCTCGAGTCCTAGCCGAAAGAATGAACAAAACGGGCGCCGCGATTGAGCACGACAAACACCTAGTCCAAGGGTGACGATGCAGTAGCTTCCGAATCCTGATTATGGGTCCTGTTTGTTTGGCGGTATGGCGAAACGTTGCGACGGCGATGTAACCAATGTCTTGGCTAGCCAGAGGGCATCAGCCTCGACGCGGCGCGCTGCGTGAGGACAGAGAAGACGTACGAGCTTTCGTACCGGCGATCGTGGGCCAGTTTTCCGAGGATTGCCATGCGGAGGACGGGGACAATGAGTAGGGTGATACCCCCAGCTTCAGCGACGCCAGGAATGATCGTCGCCAGAGCAGCCGACGCGGCGCGACCCGAGTAAGGAGGACGGAGAGCTAGCCCTGAACGAACGACATGCCCTCATAGCTTTCCGATGCGATCCTTGCGGAGCGTGTTGGCGCGAATGAGTTAGAAAACGTCAAAGTACATACCTCGTGATGGAATCGACCGCCTTGCCATTCGCGCGTGAGCGTCTTGGGTGGGGGCGCTGGACGGGAATCAGCGTCAGCATGTGCGCCGGCCCGCGCGCGGCTTGCAGGGAGGGAGGGGGACGTACCCCGCAAACGAACGGCCCAGGGATTGAGACCAGCGTCGCTCAACAGATACAGAGTGCTCCAAAGCACTTTGAAGCCTTGACGGGACCGGCATCCGAGGAGGGGCCGAAAGCGACGCAGCAAGCTGTGTGGGGGCGGAAGGTGAGGGCGAGGATGCGGGTGAGCCGAAGTCGAGAGGCGCGCCCAACATATGGTAGGACTCACCAGCCCTTTGCTCGCTGACCAACGACGCCTTCAAATCATGTTTTCTCAATCACCCCGAATTTGTCTGAGCACCGATTTTTGAGCCTCTCCCTCTGAACTCCGACGTTAGACGAAGCGGTCAAGGGGGAGGATGGCGTATTCGGTGATTGAGTTGGCAGTCGTAAACAGGACTATAAAGTCAAGCTGGCGCGATCCGCACCATCTTATAAGAAACTCCAAACGCGACGCGTCAGCGCTGACGCGTCTTACACCGCTCTAGCATAGGCCTAGAGTCAGTGACAGACGAGTCATCTCGAACCGAACTAGGAGCAGATGTTAAGGAAGTTGCGGAAGTGGAGCAGACATCCGAAGGGGCGGGCCACACTGCAGGCCATCGAGCGTCGGAAACAAACCCATCAGCAATTCCGGAGTTGGCGAATACATCATGAACTTCACCTGAGCTTCTATTAGTTGCTGCTCGCGTGGCGGAGTGAAATATTTAGGTGGTGGTCAAGAATGCGATCTGGATCATGGGCAAGCAGGAAAAGTACGTGATCGACTTGAGGCGCACTCGCGTGTCAAAGTAGAAATCCAATCACGATCATTATGAGAAGGAGCAAGCGGGTTGCTCCACCGGAATTCGACGGTTTCATAGAAACGTTTTCATTGCCCTACCAACGCGGCTATCCGAGCCTCGAAACCATCACTGCGAATCGGCATTTCTGGCGTATAGAACGGGTTCTTCATAACCGCATCTGCATAGACCTCGTAGACTTTTTGCAAGACGGCCTCGGCGTTGGCCTCCGACAGGGACGTCAGCAGGACGAACTTGGTACCTTAATCGGAGCGTCTGTCGATCGCGCTGCCCGCACAGAACGACGAACGAAGTACACGCACCCGTGACCGTCAAGAAGATCGTCATCTTGAAAGACTCCCCTTCGATGACTTGGGCCCCAGAGCTCGACCCCGTGGGCGACAGCCGACTGGTGATGGCGTGAATCCCGTGCAGGGTTCCAGCGAGCACGAGATATTCGTTCGAGGTCAGTTGTGCGAGGCCGTCTGAGAAGTGACGCCATGGGAAGAGCCCGCTCAATCGTCGCCATTGACCCACTGCTGAACACGAACCTGCGAAATTCCGCTGGTATACGAGGCCGCCGGCCTTGTTGATGACCTGCAACACCCATTCAGGCCGCGCGTCATTCGCCGCTATAGTCTTACCCAGAGCCCAAAGATGGCCATTGCGGTGGTGTTCGGATTCAAGTGGCGTCGCAAGATCCGTCAAAGAGTTCACACGGCAATGTCGTTACTCTAAAGTTAAATTCCATTTATGGTAGTACTGTCATGCAATGCTCTTGTAAGTCCGGGTTGTTAGTATTGAAACACAATCAAGACACGTAGCAGAATTTGAACTCGCGGGTATAACATGTAAGATATGCTTGAACTCGGCACTCCGTTCGGCAAGTCTTTGGGAAGTGCCTGAAGTCAGACCACCACCTTCTCGGAAGACACCATAATGATTCGTCTTGCGTTCACATGGGGATAGCATTGGGAATGAGGTAAGAGGTAAGATACACGACCCACGAGGTAGTCACTGCATGCTACCGGAGCGACGAAACGAACGGACTCTGCTGTCGGGGGTCGTCACGTAGCCGATATCAAAGCCTTGTAGTGCTTCATCAACTCGGAAGCGTCCATGGCGAGCTGTCGTGATCAACGTGGTCTTTAGAGCGACAGATGGGCACGGCACACCTGCTGTTTCTCTCGACCTTCGTCTAGACGGCGCTTGGCTGCGTCCATCATGTTCTGGCGCGACGCCCACATCTGGGCCGATTGAACCTCGGCTTCGACGGAGAGGCATCGTGTATGCGGGGTCGTATGCGTCGACGACGAGAGGACTCACTGGCTTCCTCTCCCGCCTGCATCACCTGTTTGCGCCACGGAGCTATCTCGATCAAAAGGGCCGTATGCGCTGAAATTAAGTTTTCAAACTTTTCCTGTGGAATTGCGTCAAAAGAGAAAGAAAGAAAGAAAAGGCAGCCGCGAGGAGTCGACGCTCGACGACGACGACGACGACCTTGTTCGCGTTCGGGAGTTTCTGCATGTCCTGGAACTCGGTTTGTTTGCGGAGATGCGACTTCTCGAGCTGGCCCAACAGGTCGAGGATTCGATCGCTTGGGGCGTTTCTGTGTCACCCTCGCGCGGTCATGTCATGTGTGAGACGACCTACGCGTACGCGTTCGTTTCCTTTGCGGTTTTCTTCGTGTCTTCTCGCATCGCAGCGAGTGCGGAGGTGACCCGGACTTCGAACGTTTGCTCCGACTTGAACCTGTCTATAGTATGCCAGTTCAGTCCCTGAACATTCGTCTTGGCCAAAACCGCACCTTTTCCTCCGCTGTGTTTATGCATCACGATGGGATTAGAAAACGCTGTAGAGAAAAGAGTCCTAGCGATTACCGCGGGGTCATGTCGTTGTTTCCTACTAATCGGTGGTGAACGTTGAACGTTCAGCGGTCGAGGATCGGACTTGAAGTAAAAGCCTAAGCCAAGCTTACTCCTGCGGTCTTGTGAGGCGCTTGCAAGTTCGACGAGCAGGAGTGTCAGCAAGTCAAGATGGCGTGGTAACCAGAGACGCGGCTAGTCTAACTGTCTAAGTACTATGGAGTCAACGTACAGCCTGAGGTTTCGGCAGAGGCGGCGGCAATCCCCCAAGTCTCTCCAAGCAATCCAACACCATCTCAAGCCCAAGCAGACCGAAGCTCTCGGACCCAAATCTCTCCTGGTCTCCAGAGGCCGCAGAAGCCTTCTCGAGGCTAAACAACCACACGTCCCACGCGATGCCGAGCTTTTCCTTCAGCTCGCTGTCCGCCAGCCCGTCCAACCTTCCTACCAGCTGCCTCCTGGTCTCGTTGGAAAGATATCCCACGTTTTCCCTCATCGCATGCAACCTAGTTTTTCGGTATCGCTTCTGAATGCATTTTCCCAAGATCGTCCCAACCACGAGCTCTTCTTCGCGTAGCCGAGAGCCAGCGACTTGGGATAGGGAGTAGGTGCTGGCCAAATACCCCAGCTCTTCACGGTATGTCAAGTACAAGGGTTCTATCCAGCTCGTTCGTCTGTCATCACGTGGTCCTTGAAGATGGCGACGAACGTGTTGCCAAAGGGCCTTCGAGATTGGGGGTACTTCTGCTTCCCCTGGACGACAAGGGATGGGGTTTGGAATGTCCTCTAGGGTAATGTTGCGGAAGAGATGACCGAGAGCGCGATCAGACTCATAGTAGTCTGATTTTCGAGGGTCGTCGTCTTCTGCCTTGTGCCAGTCAGGTTTGAATCTGATGAGCAATGTTGGCAGGTCTTTGATGTCGACTTTGTTTCCGTTCTTTGGGTAATCCACAGCCCAGCTGTGCATCTCGGCCAACTTGAGACAATCTGGATCCAGCGTTCCGTGCTGCAGCGCATCCGAGTCAGCTCAACAGAAAGCGTAGAATAAGGCATGGTATACTTTGGATTGGTCTATTCGTCATATGGGCATAAGGTAGCTGCTCTCCGCCTCTCAGAGGGTTGACTCACCTGCAATCTGAATGTGCTTCGACGAGACTAGCCCCTAGGATTCATGCTTATGAGCGCAGGAGCAATTTTCGAAACCAAGATCTCATACCACGACATCCGAGTTGATATATTCGACGATGAAGTCGCAGACGTCGTCGATGGTGCTAGGTCTGTCCAGTTTGAATGGTTCTACCGCCGCATATGAGGCGGGGTCGTGGTGTTCGGGCACCAGGAGGTCACCGCATTGAATGACTTCGTACATATCACTGGAACGAAGTTACCATGCCGAGCATGTTGAAAAAGAGGATTTAGATTCATACCCGTCGAGATCCCCTCCTCCAAGACCATTCGGTAGAGACCAGCTCCCTTCGGTGGGACGTTACACGAGATTTGAAGTGTCAACCGAAATCCTACTCACCAGTAGCTGAAAATACGACGACATTCCGAAGGTGGCCAAACAAACACGTTTGATCCTCGGGGGGATCCCCAATTGCATACACCCTTTGTACTATTTATTCGTCAGCGATCATACCGCACAGTCGGAGAGATGTCCTACCGTCCCCAGGGTGAATGACAGGGCTTCGCGATATAAGACACATCCCCTTCAGGTAAGGGGGTTTCTTGTCTTCGGGATATTGCACGCATGCTTCAAACAGATGAATTCGTCGGTTCCGGTGACCGGACAGAACACATACCGAAGATCTTCCCTTGGGGTAGGCAATACAGATTGTTCAGACCCTGCTTTGCGTATGCAGGGCCTTCGTCCGCAACCCCGACAAGCATGTAGCTGTCCGGAATCGGAATACGTGCCTCGTGCTTGACTTCGCGTAGTACGTGGTTGATAGCACAAGAACGAACTCGGGCGAGGAATGGTGTATCAAGTGGCTGCTGCATATTATTGTGCTTCAACTCTAACCCCAACGCGTTGAGTGTTCTGAGGGTCGAAGCGACCCGGTAATTGTAACATAGATGATGCGATTCGAGCAAATTTGCGTAGCGATCAGCCGAATCGTGGGCCATCCGTGTGCTGGCCACGGTATCGTCTTGAAGTTTCATGAAAACTTCCTTTGGTGCACCACGGTCTTCAAGTACCATCACCAGCGGCCTATTCAAATGAGGCAAGTTAGGCTTCCCAATAGTGCGAGCAATTTCTATCGTTCCATATTCCTCGCCAGGGACGTCGAATTTGTTCATCGAAGGTCGAATGCACATGTGGACCCCTTCTAGTCGCTCATCAACAGAAACGACACCCTTGCATCCCAAGAAACGGATCTGATACTGTGCGAGTATGGGTTGAAGGTCATTAGCGATTGAAATATGAAAGAACGTACGGCGGAAGGCTTCACAAAGTTGACTTGAAGGGAAGGATTGTCCTCGCATAAAGCCTCAAAGATTAGGTCGGCCAGCGCAGGTGATATCGTTCCAACACCATCCGTGAAGTTGACGCCATTCTCAACGATATCGGGTATCTCCGACCACTGGTCCCTTCCGATACGGACGGACGGGTCTGTTCCAGAGAACGCTTGCTGAGGAACGGTAAGCAAACATCAATCGAGAGTTCGGCCACCCACCGCCATCCGTGCTCCATACTTGGACGGACTCGTGATAACCCCGCTGAAATCTCCAAGGGAATCGCGGATGGTTTGGGCCGTTACCATTCCCCTTTTAGGGTGATCAAACGCGCTGACGAACCAGACAGCATGCTCTCGGAGAGCCGACGAAGAGTACCCCAAGAATTCGAAATGCCTGCCAGCAAGGTCAAATCCCTTTTTCAACAGCGTCCCCACACGCTCCTGCAGGTAAGATGCGCCATCCACGTCCCGATCCCACTTGTATGTAAGGCGATCTTCGTCACGAAAATCCACACGAAGGAAATGATCATCATAGCCTTCATATTCACGGATAACCCTGTTGGATTGAGTGACGATCGGTCCTTCCAGGATGAGTCGGGATGGCATGAAGGTGACATGATGACAGAAACATCGGCCTCTTGAGGGTGAGTTTCTTGGACGCTGTGGCGTTTTCTTCAGAAAATTCTCGAAGCATTCGAATATACGCTGCCCCAGTGGACGATGAGCAGCGATTTGGACGAAGCGCCGCATGATGTCCCCCGCTATATCGCCGGAACAACGGATCACCTCTTCAATGCGCGGCCGAAGAGCCATTAGTTCCACCGTGTTTGCAATACCATTGTGTAGAAGCGCCTCGATCTGAAATGCCACCCGCCAATTCGAAGCTAAAAGACGGGACCGTAGCCAGATCGCGACTTCGTTGATTTTTCTGTGGGAAAAGAAGTTTTGGCGACCATTGGCCTGTATAGTCACCCCTTGTATTGGTGGGCGCAGAGATGAAATGCGACAGTACTCAGAGAACCTCTCCAGGACATCTCTGAAACCGAGGTCGTCCGGGTCAGTGTCGTATAATACAATGCGCAGTTGGTGGGCATAGGGAGCAACGATTGCATGGCCTGGATTCAAGGATCCGACACGATGACGATATTTCTCTTCTTTGTTGTCATCTGAAAGAGTTCGGAATATCTCCTCTTTTTGAAACACGGGAGGTGTGAATAAATCAAAACAGACATCTATCAAGTAAACCCCCGTCAGCAACAGACCGATTACAATGCGTGAAATACCTACAGGGATTTCCGAAGTCGTATCCCATCGCCATCTTGTTGATGCTCGCGAATCGAATAATGACGTTGTAGAATGTTTCCTCCTGTGTTTCATCGCCAATCTATCCGGTGTCGAGGTAATGAGACTAGTCCAAACTCGGCATTTCAGTATAGATTTACCTGGACTCGAAGGCATTTATGGTCGTACTCAAAGAACAGCCATCCCATACTCCGGTTGCGAAGGTCTTGATCCCACTCGATCGAAAACGAGCGAGGGGCCCTTGGGCTTGCGTCATTTGGATGATAGAATGTACCTAGACGTGGAAAACTGGGTGAGTCGCGTCCATCCGCTTTCCTACGTCCGCACTACGGACCGATCTGGACATGCCCGACGAGGAACGGGTCGCGAAGGGAGCGGATTCTTCGTGCGCGATCTCTCGCGATGTCCGGGTCGATGAAAGGCGCCTTTTCGAGCTCGAGGGTTAATTTCGACCCGAGCGAGTTTGCGCCGGGAAAGAACCTGAGCTTTTTACCCTTGACCTCGATGCCGATGAGACCCTTCTCGTTGTGGCGCTTGAACTTTTTCGCCAGCGATTTCGTCAACAACAGCCTTCCGCTGCCATCGTTTTGTACGCCCCCCGCTTTGCTCTCGTTGAGTCGAACCTTGAAATTAGGCAGACGTTCCTCGGGATTGGTGACAAATAACCCTGGGCAGACGTGGAGAGCCTGAGCCGCGATCTCTTTGGTTACCTCCCATTCATCTGCTTTGAAATCAACGTTCCTGATAGTGAATTCCATGGCTATGGGAATAGGGCGAGACGTAGATGGTGTTGACTGATCAGTGTTTGTGGCGGTACTCTGTCGATGAGACTTACAGACTATTCAGGGATGTCACGCGACTGATGGATATTAATAGTTGAACGTTGAAGATGGACGTCGAGCGTGACTCTGTGAGGGCATTAGCAACGGTGCATCTTCTGATCCTCGAGTTGCCAGTTTTCTCCATCGTGTGCCGGACTCTACAAAATCAACTTGTACTTATATCGTTGGCATCCGTTGCGAAGAGTGCCGTCGAAGAGCTTCGGTGGGGCCTTTGTCGAGACCAAGATCGCGCAACCGACGTAATGTTTATGTGGCAGTGAACCATTGGCCAGGCAGACAGAACACTCTACCATACGACCGCAGAGTTGAACACCAAACGCAGAAATGACTAGCTAGCAAGCGACGACGGCACACGCAGCATCGACCAATTGACCGCGACCCACATGCAAATTCCCCCTGATGAGTGCATGAGACGTGGCAAAACCAGACCCAAGGGGATATCGCATGTCGATCGTGGGCATTTGATCAATTCAAGTGAGCCATTTACCAAAGTGCTAGTAAACACGTCAGTAATGTTGCAGAGTATGATCCTCATCGCAAGCCACTCACCCACCATGCATGTGATCAGACACGACGTATTCGACATTCCGATGGCTTTTCAGCTACGTTTTCCAGTCTGTTGGCAGTACTCGGAGGGTCAACGCACACGCAATTTGATCATCACTTACTCGAGGCATAATGGCATGTGCGATACCAGAACCCAGGCCTCAGTGATGGGCCAATTGGTTTCCAGTTGAACCTAAGAATCGTATGTGAGCAGAAGTTAGCACATAGGAAAATGTGCACGAGGAACGGCCACTTACCCACCAAGTGAAGTCCACGAAGTCGTGGATGCGGGTGACAACGGAATGGACAGGCTGGCGACCACGCTATCGGTCTTGAACATTGCAATGGATTCGTCAGCAAGCGTGGTTCATGATGCTCGCAAACGCCAACTTACGTCGTCACACCGGCGCTTCGAGGGGCCTAGTCCAACCGTAGCTCCTGGAAAAGTACTACTTCTTCGACCCGTCAGCAAACAGACGCACGTTCGCAGTAGGCAGCACGTACAGAAAATACCTGCTCCACGAGTTCGAGACGGCAACGCGGTGCATCAGCGTATCATCCGGTGTCAGAAAAAAAGTTGCACGGACTAGCCCAACATTCACATCAGAGCAGAGCTCGGACGCTCTGAGAAGCGACGGACGTGTCCATGCGAGCGAGGAAAAGATGAAAGACAGGACGAGACGTGCGGTTGGCAAGCGGGAAGACGTCGATGGACGCTGAGAGGGGGAAAGAGATGGGACTCATCGCGCCTACGTCCCCTTTATATGCCCCCAGTGTCACTGTCGGAAGTCCGCGGGTAAATGACGATTTGCATTCCAGATATCTCAAGTGCCAATCTTGCGAGGTATGCATATATGAGATCTTGAGATCCGGGGTTGGCAATGCCAGTCGTCGTGCTGCGTGCCGAGACGCGCGCGACCGACACATGCCAACTCCGCTTCGACGACCGCAACGCATCCGCCCAACATCCGCCCTTGGCATGCTCGCCGATGGACCATGACGCGTTGACGGACTGCTGCCAGGTGGAGACCGCCAGCGACAGCGGATGTTTCCTCTACTAGCATGTCGACAGAGCAACCGGTCAACGTTTCAACTTGCAGGCATGCCATGCCCGACTCTCGCGGATGACTATATCGTCATTTCATTGTTCCTTAGAGCGTACGTAGTCACCCACTGGCAAGGTCGGATTACCGCCGCCACAGTTTCTATTTTAGCGCCCGTGTATGCCCCACCGACTTGACGTACGTGGTCTCCAGCAGGATCTGAGCTAACAAAACTGAGGGATGGTCATTCTATTATTCAGTGTCAACAGCCTAGAGGCGGCATTCCCCTTGCAGTAGGACCCATGTCGGAGACGGCGGAGGACACTAGATGCTAGTTTCAATAGTATCACGCTGCGCTATGTGAACTTGTCGAGGCCAAGGGCTGAAATGCTCCGCCGAACTCAAACTATTTGCGATGCCAAAGAAACCATCAGGCGTCTAGTCCATTACACCAGCGATGATGTCTAGCTAGCGTGCGCGCGAAAGAGCGCTCGGCGTATCCACCGACTGACCACGACCCACATCCGAAATCCACCTCGTGCTGCCCAAAGTGCTAGATAATGATCTCAATCGGGCCAAGGGCAGTCTGTGAGGGGGTACTTGGTGTCGATCGAGGGCACTCGGTGACTGCGTCTAGAACTTCGATACCATTTACCGTCCTGGGAACAGACAGAAGAAGACATACTAGTGTGAGCAAACATCTATGACACAAAGCGAGCCACTGGATATGACTCACAATAGTGACCATTTGGGTAGTAAAACGGTTCCCATCCTTGGAGCGTCTCCTTTAGTGTTGCAGTGGCAAAGGAGTCGAAAGCCATGCTGGCATACACTACATCCAACAGGATTCTGGAGGGCATGATCCGCGAACATGTTAACCCTCTGGCCCGTAACTCTGTCCGTCAGGGAGTTTCCTCGCTAAACGAGTTCGCCAGGGCGGATGCCCGTTCGCGACCTTCGTCCATTCCGAACCTAGGGCGGCGGCCTGCACCAACAGGCTTACAATTTAGCCGCATTTATCCATCAGTGTAACACGAAAAACGGTACCTCGCTTGCGGAGCATTATGCCAATTGCGTGGCCCGCTAGCGTACGGTCGTATGAGTCGACGGCAAAGAGAACGCCAGAACATATTGCCTACCATCTTCAGACCCGTCGTAGCACATGAAGAGCTGCTCCATTGGCACATGATCCCCTTGGGGACTCGGGGACGTTGAATACCGAGTTGGTTTCTTCGGGCGTTGCGTGATGGGGAGCGCGCTTTTTTGCCCGTCGTTGTCCGACGCTGAATGAAGCAAACCCATGACATCGGGTGCCCCAAGTAACGAGCTTCCACAGTGGGCGGTTCACGTCGACAGCGAAGGTGCAGAACAACACCGAACACCAAGAGACCTGTCGAGCATCGAAAACAACGTCAGCAAGCGAAACCAAGCCAGAATCCCCTATCCTGGGTCCCGCAAACGTACCACGACGTCACCGTTTCCCTTCGCCTAGGAGGAAGCGACTGCACGTCGCCGGGTTGCAGTGGATTGGTGATGCCGTCGGGTATTAGGAGTGGCGAAGCTAGCCCAACATCCACATCGCCAGAGGTGCGGAGGGATGCAGCACTGCGGTGTAGACTCGAGGCTCATCCAGG